>JAPYZB010003150.1:0-10760 GCA_030522745.1 Eupelmus kiefferi | reverse complement strand
ATTATTATTGGTCATTGTGAACGTCTCACGTAAATACGCGCACACCAACAGACCCTTAAGAGCGCCTTGGCGAAAAGCCATTGTCAGGGCGGTCGATCGAGTACTCGAAGTAGAAAACTTCGTGTCTGGGCCTTTATTTCTTTAGCCACAATATAGAAGGAAGCGCCGCAGGCAAGATTATACTGTCAATAACGAGAGCAATAGTTTAGTGTCTTAATGCCGCGGCCTTGCGGCACTGATGTTATCGAGGCTTTCGTCCCGGAAACTGCCAATGCATCGGTATATATATATAAATATTTCACAATAACGTAAAATATGCTAGAAAATAACGTTATTTTTGAAGATTTTACGTCCCCACTTTCCCCCACTCCCCCCAATCGTTGGTCTTGGAAACTTGGTCACCATTGATTCATAAAAATAGGATACTTGATTGATTAATCTTCAAGTGACAATAATAGAATTTCTTATAAAGTATAAAAATTATCTATCAGGCTAATTATTAAAAACAGGCTATTTAACAATATGAAAATATTATATATAAAATTAACAATCTATAATTGTCATAAAGAATTTAGAATTACGTTACATTAATAATAAATTTCTAACACATAATGACACGCATTCTTTTTACCTTTAAATTTTTTTCTTGAAAACTAACCAACATAATAAATGTAAATCCATACAAATTATAGATATTAAAATTCTACATTATCATGATTTTATCCAAAGCAGTAGAACATTTTTTTTAGAAGTTATGAGCTTTCTTTAAAAAACACATTTATGATTAAAAAAAATTGAATGATAATAGATAAATCAAAATTGTTTTAGAAAATATAGGTATTTTTGTGCTCTTTCAACTGCTTCTTGTCCGATTCGAATAGCTCAAAGCTATCAATCGAGAAAATAGAAAATTGAAAATTCAAGATTCAATATTTATACCCAGATATATCTATGGGGACATTTTTTATATTTCTAATCTATATAATATACATATTCTATAGAGTAACTAATTATTTCACTATTATGCGTAATTTATTATTTCACAACTGCATGACCGAAAGTACAAACTTATTGTCCTAAATAACTAACCCAAAATTTTAAAATTTAATGTAACTATAATTTTAATTTTTAACATATCCGGCATTATAAAAATGCAAATTTTAATAGAGATGTCGATCCTTCAAAAAAATATGCTTAAACATATTTAATATTTAAAGTATATAATATACATATAAGAACAATACATTAATTTTGAGGAAGCTACGTGCCGAAAAATTCGCAGCGGTTTTATCAATATTGATGGAAATAATTACAACCTATCTACCGAAATATTTGATTAAGCTTATTATTAAATAAAGAAATTTTTTTACTTTTTCACCATATTTTTCTCGATTTGACGTTCTTTACTTGATATTTTGCGATATTTCTACTTGAATCGTGAATTATGCTCCTATATCTCTAAAACTAGCGTTTATTTCGAGGGATTTTACGATATTTTTCTATTTTTTTACGTTTTTTTTTAATATTTATACGATATTTTCCTCGATTTGGCGTTGTTTTTTTAATACTTTAGAATATTTTTGCTAAATTCATGAATGATCATCTTTTATCTCCTAAATTAGCCGTTATTTTGGAAGTTTTACGTTATTTTTTCACTTTTTTACGTAATTTTTTGTTATTATTACGTTATTTATCTCGATTTGACATCTTTTTTATGACACTTTGTGGTATCTATCCCTAATTCATTGAATATCACTTTTTATCTCCAAAAATAACTTTTATTTTAGAGGATTTTACATGATATTGTTTTTCAAGATTCAAGAATGGGGGGTTTGCGCGCGAAGCTCGCAGGGGGGCGAAGCCCCCCCTAGTATATATATATATATATATCTATGTGTCAATGAATTGGCAGCGGTTTATTTAATTTAGTTCGTACGCGCTTTTTTTGTACATTTTTCTTTTTTTACACTTCGAAATTTGCAAAAATTTAAAAATAAACAAAATATTCATTTAATATTTATTTCAAATCATATTACATACGTGTTAACGGAAATGTCAAATTCTTTTTTATATTTAGAATAATTTTTTTTTAAATGTCAATGAACTTTTTTTGAAAATCGACCATCAGTTTCTAGTAATACATACGATCTTGAGTAAGAAATTATTTCCAAATTATTATCTGATTGATATTTGTGGCATAATTTTTGGGGTTCATATAATATTACGCAGCGAAATAATTAAATTCGTTTATAAATGTTTGATGAAGTCAGTGTTGAAATTTTATAAAATGATTAGCCGTTTTCCGAAGGTCAATAAAAGTTTATATGAGAATTTATCAATTAATTGTGTAGGTTAAATGTGTTCGTTTAATATTTTATACAAAATTTGTGATTTTGTTGAAGTTAAATACTATGAATAACAAATAAATAGTCTTTTAACCTTTAGAGAACCGAGATTTGATCTGCTCTATCCTCTATAGAAAATCCATGAAAAAGGTATATCATATCATGGATTCATCATGGATAAAGTGTTGAACATGTCCGGTCCTCCGGTTCTCTAAAGGTAAATAAAAATAAAAATGTGAGTAATTGTTAAATATTATTAATTTGACTATATATTAACTACAAAAGTTTTGGTTCGAGACAAAAGTTAGAATTATTAGTATTTATTCTTAGTTATTAACAATTATTTATATTCATTTATAGTTATTTATAATTCGTTACAGTTATGCACTTTTCTTTCAAATACATTATTTATAGAAGGAACCAAATAATTCAAAAATTACGAACAGTTGTGAATAACTCTTAACAATTGTCAGTAATTGTGTGTAACTGTAATTGGATGATTATTAATAAGTAATTCTGTATTACTTTTTATTATTATGCAATAATATATTGTCGTATATGAACTATCTTAATATAATAATTAGTTAAATTTGTATAAATAGTTTTTATTTAAAATGTTACATTTTAAACAAAATAAAACGTATTATGTTATTTTATAATTTAAAAGGTAAAAGGTTTTCATTCGATCATTAAATATTGAAATATATGATTTTTAAAATTTTATTTTATGGTAATTTTATAATAATTGTTGCAGTGAGGAAGCGAGGTCTGGGTAAGGTGAATTTTGTTGTCAGTTATACTTGTTACTGTTGGGGTTTATGGGAAAAAGCAATGAAAAAGACAAGCGTTGAATGAAAACCAAAATCTCCTTTATTCAGTGACCCTCTCTGTATACCGTGCGCACTGCAACGCATGCGAGCTCGGACTGGCGGGCCCGGCCGCCGAAACCTGTCGCGCTAATCGCGACTCTCCCCCTCCTATACACAGCTCAACTCTGTGAGCTTTTACGCGCTACACTTGCTATATCCCAACAGTTACTTTCATAGATTCTCCTTCATTGAGATACAGTTTGGAGAGCGAGAGAGAGTGGTGCTGCACAGGTGCTGCAGCGCAGAGAAGATGTCCTCCGTCGAATGGACTTGCAATTCTCCAAATCGCAAGTCGAGGCTGACGGTTGATCTCCAGCCGTTGTGCCGCACTGCAGCTTCAGCCTGCACGTGCGGTTCCCCATCGTGGGAACCGACGTACGCCAACGTGCAGTACGTAACACGCCCATAGCAGCGGTCAAACGTTGGGTTTTCGGAAGTTTGACAAATGAAAAATTATTAAGTTACAAATGAAAAACTATGGAAGTTACAAATTTAAAAATGAATGATTTTAGAAGTTACGAATTTACAAATGAATAATTATAGAGGTTATATAAGTTTTCAAATAGAAGTTACAAGTTCGCAAATGTAAAGTTATAAAAGTGACAAATAGAATTTTACAAATTTTACCAATGATCGTGTGTCTGAGATTGTGTCATGTTGTGTAATGTTGTGATGTGTATGCTACATTTGAGTCATGTGTCATACAATTATGTTGAGTGTCATCTCTCTCCCTCTCTATATATAAAGGTTTAAATAAGATATAAAAATCTAGCTGTTGATTTTTCTTACATTTCTTTTACAATTAAATGATTTTTTTTAAACAATATAACATTGAACTACAAGTAATCATGCATATATTTTGTTTTGTAATGCATAAATCAGATGAAAGCTTCCTTATTTTTGTAATTTAACATGTAGTTTTTAACCTTTCCTTATGTTTTTAAAATTGTTAAGAACTAAGTGATTTTGAATAATAATTTACTTAACATTATTATGTTCGCCAAGACAACTAAATGGTGATGAAATTAGTTAATATTAAAATTACAAGCAATTTTCAAGATTCTGTTTAATTTTTTATTAACAATGACTTTAAACTAAGTCTTCTATAATACGGTTTTCCTCATGAACCGTCATTTCATTCAAAGTTCTACAGAGCACAGAGGAAGATAGTATTACCCGCTATTCAGAGTTTTTGTTTTAACAATAGTGAACGTGAGGTCTGTTGATACCTTAAGATTCTATGTTTTACCTGGCAGAGATAACTTATCTATCTCTTTGTGTTAATCACCTATACAGAAACTTATAACTATAGTGTAAATAATGGAAATATGCATTAGTATTAATATAATTTGTATTATATTTCCTTTAACATGGATATAGTCTGTTATATGTATGTATATAGTCTTTTATTGATATCTTCCTAAAAGCACTGTTGAACACAGTTGAGTTGAAACATTTCTAGAGCAGATTAGTGCACGGGACCCCCCGGGGGATTAGGAATTTTCAAATCACAAATGCAGCTGTGACGATTCCAACAATTGAATATAAGGTTATGTGTGTGTAATTTTTGAAAGTGGTAAAATCTTTGTTGATATCTCTATAATCAGACAGCTTTTTTTGCTTTTTCCATGATTTTCTGCAAATTAGTGCCAGTTTTAAGGGAATCAGTGTGAATGCCGTGCAAATTTTAAGCTTTTTTAGGAGATGTCTGATTCTATGACGTTACTAATTCAGTTTAATGAATATAATTACCTTTCATCTATGTGTTATCTATTCATTTGTTTAAACCAGTACAAAATTACATATATGACATCCTATATTGCTGTAGGTTACAGTAGTAATTTCTACGCAAGAATTTCGTTCGCTTTATGACTTCTGAAAATTATACTATATAGTGAATCAATGAAAAGCTTGCTTGATTCCAAAATAAGTCAAAACTATTCAAAGACTCAGTGATGTGTTGCTCAAATAATGATGATATTGAATCTAATTATGATAAATGCTTTATTAAATCGGTTTGTTGTTGACTGAATGGACTCTGCGCCCATTAGCAGCGAAAAAAAAATATATAAAAAAAAATAGAATAAATATTTTTATTTTGTCCCTTTTGAAGATAATCCATTTTTGATTTTATGACTAGTTTCAATGATTTTATACGATCCCTTTTAATCAACCGCGAAGTTACCAATTTGAGGTTCCTTTAACATGTGAACCAGTGTTTTGACTGCTTCGATTCCTTGGTTGTTATTGGGATTACCGCTAAGGAGAATATTGTAGATTTTGTGAATAGTGTTCGAGGTACATTTTCGAATGAAAAGTTACTTGTTTTTAAATTCTTAACTTATAGTACTACTTTGTAATTTACAAGACTCACTCATTTATTTTTATGATCAATAGAATTAGTTTATAACAATTAACTGAATATTTTTTTGTCTTATCAAAACAGTAAATTTGTTCGCTTATGATAAGTTTATTTTTGTTAATAAAAAAACGATTTGATTGTTATTCTTGGATGTGTTCACGTGATGAATTTTATGATTATCTTTCTAGTTGATATAATTCTTAAAATAATAAAGGTTCTTAAAAGCATGAGTATAAAGTATGAATTATTGTTTTTATGAATAAATCTTAATGTCCACAAAGAAAAATTTTAATCAACTTATTTGTCTATAGAGAGAATCGGTGATCTCCGGACTGTTCTACTGAGACTTTTGTTAACTCCAGAAATTTAATGTGCACAATCAAGATTTATATATATAAAAAAAACACCATGCTTTCAAGAATGAAAATGAAATTCGTTGATTTAATAACATAGTTTCGATTCTAGCGTAATATCTACATATTATCGTTGAAAAGCGAAATAAACGTGTTAGAGTTTGTCAAATTTTTTTATAAATGAGTTGTATACTTCATTTGTTTTCAATAATAGAGTTGAGTGGGTGAAAGCTAACACAAGGAAAGCAAAAAAATATCATTTTTGAAATTGGAACAATTTTGTTTTGTTTTAATGTTTAATCGAAGAAAAACATTGGTTCCATTGAAGATCATTTGATAAATAACATATAAATATATATAGCAAATATTTATGGCAAATACTTATTCACTAATGATTAAAAATTTCAAGTTTGTGACATATCTAAAAACTTTAATGATTTAAAAAAAATGAGCTCTACTCCGAGTACTAATAACAAAGGTGAGAGTTTATGCGAATAAAAATCAAAAATATAACTTAAACACCAGGAAAAATTTAATTTGTTTTAAGATTTGCTCAATAATATGTAAAGGTTAGGTGGGAAGAAGAAAAGCACAGTGAATAAAACGTTTTTGAGAAATGTGACATTCAAAATTTCTTAAAAGAATATCCGATCTTATGACTCTCAATCTAGTCAGTTTAAGGTTTAAATAATAAGAGACATGAGTGATATTTTGAGATAAAAATAAAAATTATGTAAATTTCAATTTACATTACGGCATTCATATACCACATGTCCGCATCGTTGACAGTTTTCACAGAATAGGTATCGGAATTTGATACTGCGAGTAGTAGTGTGTCGAACATATGAAGGTTTTCTATGATTGTTGGTTCTGTTTCTTAACGTTTTGTTATGTTCTCTATTCATTTGGATGGATTGTTTATTACATGCCCCATTGCGTGGGGCAAACGATGGGTCCAGTATGACTTCCACTGGTTCAGAATTTATACCAGTTCTCGATGCCAGCGCCTTTTTAACCTTGCTACGGATTTCCTGTAATTCTGTAAATGTGGGTGTGTTTATTCGACTAGTTGATACTACCTCTGTAGTTCCGAGTGTAGCGTATGTATACTTAATTATGTTTATAAACGGAGGGATCGTACTAATAGCACCAAAAGTGTTAGGTCGAATAGGCACCAATGAGGATGCAGTCCTTTGTAGTCCCATGTTTGTGGTGTTACATACATTTCTGGTTCCAATCTATGATCTTACTTGATATAGTTCTATATTTGACGTCGTTTACATGAAATTTTATCGAAAAGGGTAAGGATTGCCTCAATGAAGGATTCACTCGACAATTAACGATGGCTTATTAAGGGTAAGTCTGAAGATAATTACTAAAATTACAGTTGGCGTTGTAATTAGCTTAACTTAAACGTGGAGGCGGCTCTGAAACGGTTTTATAAAAAGTTTTATTTGTTTGAACTACCTTAGTACCTAAAAGAAGCATATAAGCCTTCACTAAAGTGACAGTTCACAATAATTCATGATTCACTTAAATCAAATTCAGGTGTAATCGTGGATAAATAAGTAAAAGGATTTTATAAGAGGTACTTACGTTGAATTTTAAACAAGAGTGAGATTTTCATTAAATTCAAAATATTATTATCAATGGTTATTATTAATATATTAAAAGATAAAACGTATTTACAAATATCTGTATAGAGGGATTTTATTTGATAAAGTTATGCTTATTCATATGAATTTAGTGTGCTAAAAGGATTTTTATTAATTGTCAAAAGATGTAAAGTAAAAGTACCAATAGTGAAACGAATTTCGTAGAGGTTATGAATTTCAATGAAATATAAATTAATGGTGGAATGTACGTGAAAAATTTCATCACCATGTATTTGGTGAATATATTTTACATTAAAATCAATACTTATATATTGATTTTGGTAGCAATTTAAAAAGAAAAGGTAAAAAATCAAAGACTCACGTGTACGGTAAGTGGAAAAGTATTTGCGCACCGTGCATCCGTATTCTACTCTTTCTGACCCAATAGTGGATCACCGTTTTACTATCGGATAAAGAAGATAGAATATGGTAAAATTCTTATTTTATCAACTTTTATTGTGCAATTTTACACAAGTTCACATAAAACTGTATAATTTGAAATAAAAGTAATTTATTCAACGTTTATAAAAGGTTAGAATGTCTCTTTTTCTCAACTTGTGTTTGACTCACTAAAACTACTCTATATGTTTTATCTTTTTAATTTGTTTAACCGTAGGTAATTGCGCTAATACTTTTGTTTAAATTAAAAAGAAATTGATGTGAACTACTTCAATCATGCTTTTATTGAAAAATGCATAACAGAATAAAATAATGATCAAAATTTTCAAATATCGATTGGATTCATAAATCTAAAAAGCTACGGTTTATATAAAATTAATACTTTAATTAAACATTGCTTTTTCTGTTTTCTTTTAGTTAATCACATTTGATTGAAATATTTTTGAAGCTGAATAAAAGAAAATGTTAGCATTGGAGGTTAATTTATAGGTTAGGTTTGAAGTTTTCAAATTTATTATAGATATTTGATTTCAGTTTACCTATTATCTTGTCAAAAAATTTCAATATTTATTTTGGTTCAAATTTGTATTTTTCAAATATATAAATACTTGCAAATTAACAAAGTTCTCCGTTTCACTCACTGGACAAATACTTGAATATAAAGTCTAACTGTGAAGTGGAACATGAAAATTTTCTGTTCTACTACTCGGCTGTTCGTGAAATCTACGTACGTGTAGAGGAACATTTATTTAAAAAATATTTTTTATCAATAATAAATAACAAATTGATAACATTTACAATATTTAGGCTATGCAGACTAAATAGAAAACATTATACGTATCAAATTTTTCTGCATATTTTATTATTCTTGATAATGATAAACGAGTTCAGAGTGCCCTTCGTACTAATTTATTTTCTTCAATTTCTTTTAACTGTTAAATATTTTTCAACCTTCTTCGGAAATAATCAAACGTGAAATTAAGTAGTTAAAGATAATTGATGTATTTTTTATAATGAACATAAAATAATATAATATTAACGTATTAGTTTTTATAAAAGTGTTCCACTATAGGTACGAAACGTCATCATGTTCCACTATGGGTACGAAACGTCATCATGTTCCACTTTCGTTACTTTCACCTTATAAAGATGCTATTAAAGGTTTAGATTGTTAATTATAAATAGCATACAAAGCTTTTCATCAAGTGTAAAAACTTATTTAACAAGACTGTGAACATTCTAAAGTGGATTTGTGAAGATCGTACTGGGGGTTTATCAGTATTCTTCAAAGTACGTCAAGTTTCAGATTCACGAAATCTGAAGTGTGGGGAAGATGGGCACAGTAAGCTGACTCTTCAAAATCTTGGGTGTTTCGGTTACAAATTCGAGGAGTCAAAAGTGTGGGAACGTGTGCATAGCAAGCTGACTCTTCAGAAGCTTGTGCTTCAGTTATACGATCGGGGAATCAAAAGTGTGGAAGCGCAGGCACCTCAAGTTATATATTTCAATCTGACCTCTCTTGTGATAAGGGCACTTTGCGCTAGAATTACTAGAGACCTACGTGCGGATGGATGTTAGAGCCAAAATTATTGCAGTCTTTTTTTCAAAATCATTACCCCCAATTGTCAGGATTGAGCATAGGACATGAGAAAGTACTTTACTTTTTAAATGTAAGAATCAAATAAAAGAGAGGGAAGTAAAAGAGAGAGGAAAATACTATTAAATGTTGTTGTCTTGTTATTTTGTGAATAAAAGTTAAAATTGCTATGATTGAATGAAAATTTTATTAAGTATATATTTGAGTTATTTATTTCATGGTCTGAGAAAGTTATATTTGATGGTTATCTAAATTGTTCTATTATTAATTGCAAATTTTATTACTATCTCATTAATACTAACAACAAGGATACGCTTAGGTAGAAATTTTGATTTTGATTTTACTAAAAAAAAATACAAATAAAGTTCGTTTAATTTATCCAAAAATATCAGTGGGACTTTTGACACTCGAATCAGGAGAAGATAGTTCTAATGAAATTACAAATGTCAGTTATACTATTATTTACAATCAAAACATTTTTTAGAAAAATTTTCTTATCTGAGTTCAAGTAAAGAGGTGTTGAATTTGTAGTTAAAAAAAAAACAGAAATAGTCAAATATTACGGTAACTCGTGATGAAATTAAATTGCGAAAAGCTATTACAATTTTATGTTAGTACTGAAAATTCGAAAATCTGAAATATTTTTTTTTATTAAAGATAGTTTTCAGTATGCGAAAATATTTATGGTGTATTGGAGCTTTAAGGCGAGTATGGAAGTTAGGCTATACGTCTCATTTCGGAGTTTATAAAATACGCCTTTGATTTACAAAATTCTAGCTGTTACGCACGCACGATAATTTATTTAATCGTGCGAAGAGAGACATACGTTTAGCGATTTTCTAGGGTCGCCGTGTCTTCCCTTCTCTCGTTGCTTCAAAGATTCGCAAGTTTTTCTTGACAGCAGTCGCGCGATTTATAGTCCTGCGACTCTTGCGACGCTTCGAATGAGAAATGCGGGTTCGAAAGATAGGAACCAGCCGGACTCGAGAATCCTGCTAGATAAGGTTAGAGAAATTTGTTTAAGAAAAAAAGAGTTTTAAATAAATATTATGGAAAAACTTACTTTCTCTTTTATGTTTATTAAGTCTTCTTCAACCTTTTAATTAGATTTATTTACTTTTCTTTAAAATCTTTCTGAATTACACATTTTTTTAATAAAAGAATAATACAGTCGCCGGAA
>JAPYZB010003149.1:0-10761 GCA_030522745.1 Eupelmus kiefferi | reverse complement strand
GTTTAATTCTAAAGAAATATACTAAATAATCATCTTAATTTTGCAGTTATTGAAGTGTCGTGCGGCGAGTACGGCGACAATATAAAGAACCTGGTTAACGCGATTAGGAACGGCAAACACGACGTGCGCGACGGCTTTCCCCTGCCCGAGAAGGAGATACTGAACAATTCGGGCGCAAAGGTCGGTGAGGTACCGCCCGCCGGTGCCGACCAAGTCAAGGACAAGAATGACGCTAGCTGCATTAAGGACAAGTTCTGCGACAGCAAGGCCAACGATAAGAGCAACGGCGGCATCATACCGACCTATGCTAAAAACGACATCGCCAAGCAGAGTGCGTCTCTTTGTTTTTTTATTTTAGATGCGCAAAGTCTAGTCTTTTTTGTGTGTCGTGACTTTTTGCTTGTCTGACGAACTCGCGGATTAAGCAGTCGCGGTAACGCAGCGCTTAATGCTTTGATCGTTATGTATTAATATTCTTGCTTTCTACTTTCTTTTGATTTTTTTAATATTTTTAATTTTAAATATTCAAAAAGCGAGATTGATATGAAGTTGAATTTACATGATTTACCTGTTTTAAAAGAATTTATAAACATTATTAATATTTGAATTCTATTCTAGGTGAAGTTGCGATTACGATGGACGATAAAAAAGACAACGTTACTACTTCTCTTCTTGATGAAACCATCGAAGCAACTCCAAGTAGATATCCTACATCTGAATGGACCCAATTTTGGATAGTTTTAAACCGAACGTTACTATTTAGCAGAAGAGATTGGGTATAATATTGCATCTTACCAGATGAGACTTTCAGATCTGGGTCACAGATCTTAATGAACTTTGCGTTTCAAAGTTCCAAAATATCAAAAAATCGCAGTATTACGGTCTAAAGCGTTTTAATACTCGAGTTATGAGCACTTGTACTCTTATTTTAAAGAAAATTTTAAAAATGAGCTTCTAACTGAGACTTAAATTATACTTAACTTTGAAAAAAAATAACTTTGGTCTTAATTATTATTTTTTTATTTTGAAAACGGCAAAATGAAGCCTAATTTCTCTAGTTTTATGTTATTTACTAAATTTTTTTTAAAAATTTGTTAAAATTAAATAATTCACGCTTTAATTAGAAGTTGATTTTTTATATTTTCTTTAAATTAAGACCGCAAGTACCCATAACTATAGTATTCTAAAGCGTTAGATCGTTCAATTGCGGCTTTTTTCACATTTTAATACTCAAAAGCATATTGCAAAGTTTCATTAAGATCTGCGACCCCGATCTGAAAACCCCTCCTAGTTAATTAAAAATATGTTTTATTTAGGAAAAAAGTATATAACATTTCAATTTTATTCCAGACTCTCATGTATCTACGATTATTCGCTCACATTTTGGTAGGATTTTTGATTGGCGCATTATACTATGATATTGGTGATGATGCCACCAAAGTTCTTAGTAATCTTGGTTTCTTATTCTTCAACATGTTGTTCCTTATGTACACATCAATGACAATCACAATATTATCATGTAAGTTTTTGATACATAAATCACACATACCTTAAATAAATTATAAATTTATTATTTTAATGGTGTTTATATTTTCTATTTTAGTTCCACTGGAAATGCCAGTTCTATTAAAGGAGAGCTTTAATAGATGGTATTCTTTAAAGGCATATTATCTCGCTATAACAGTTTCTGATATTCCATTTCAGGTAAAATATTTTTTTTATTATTATTAATATTTATTTTTATAAAGAAAATTGATAAATAAAAGCTGATAATATTTTATAAATATTTCAAATTTTTAATTTGAAATTTATATTAAATATTAAGACAAAATACTAGAACTAAATTTTTAATTATTTTAATATATACTTATAAATAAATTTATTTATTTTGCAGGCAATTTTCTGTATTATTTATGTCTTGATTGTATACTTCCTTACGGGCCAAATAATAAACGAATCATTCCGAATCTTCATGTTCCTGGGAACTTGCCTGCTGATATCTTTTGTAGCGCAATCTGTAGGATTAGTCGTCGGTGCGGCCATGAATGTTCAAAATGGAGTGTTTTTAGCTCCCGTCATGTCCGTGCCTTTCCTGCTGTTCTCAGGATTCTTTGTTAGCTTCGATGCTATACCTGTGTACCTCAGATGGATTACCTACTTGAGCTATATACGTTATGGCTTTGAAGGAACTGCTCTGGCCACATATTCTTTTGGACGCGAAAATCTGAAATGTCATCAGGTAATACATTTAGAATATTAGTAATATAAATTATTTTAAAAAATTAATCTAAAATTAATGTATGTTAATATTAATACATTAATATACAACTTTAATTTTTTAATTCTAATGCAACATTTTTTTCATGACATCATCTAATTTTCCATTTCTTTTTGTAGGATTACTGCCATTTTAAAAAACCAAAGGAAACTTTGGAAGAACTGGATATGGACAATGCCGACTTCACCCTCGATATTCTTGCTCTGATGCTAATTTTCGTAGTACTGAGAATTGCCGCTTATCTATTCCTCCGCTGGAAGCTCAAGTCTTCGCGATAAATCATCGAACACCTGCATTTCTATGATAACAAATAAATAAAAAAATTAATAACTTCAGATTTTTTGCGCAACTTACGAGAAAGCAAATGTCGTGATCGTTAAAAAATTTAGGTAAACACAATTATTTAAAAGCTCTCTTTTCTTTTTTCATTGCAAATATGCAGAGAAATACAGAAAGAAAGAGTGAGAAAAAGAGAGAGTGAGCAAAATGAAAGTTAGCCAGAAATCAATGAATGATGACTTTTAAGTGCGTATGTTGGTGATTTAGGGTACAACTTTACTTTTCTAAAGTAAAGTAAAACGTCTAAGACTTAGTATGGTCTTTTATAAGCGAACTTAAGCTAAATTGGCTAATGTAATTTATTTATATATTTGCCTTAGGATGTAGCTCTTAGTGTGTAATTATTATTCAGGGTACTTTTTTGCTCCTTTTTTTGTAATACAATGCACATAATATTTTATATAACTAACGATAATATTTTTTCTAATGATGCTTATTGATGACACGCGCAATAGAAATGCAACATAATAGTGCGCGAACGGATATTGTTATAAAAAATATTTCATGGTTGTTCGTTTTCTTATGGCTAACGATATACATAGTTATTTTATTATACAAGCTTTTTTACACTTGTTATATGTATAAATTCGTTCGCGGAACGGATCAAACGATGTTACAATTCTCTGTCCCCAAATGGCTGTGAGCACGTGAATTCGAAGGCAAAAGGTAGAAGGAATAATAGTAATTTTGTAACAGTGAAAAAGCGGCATTCGCCACAGCACGAGACTTTCTTGCCAGGACTAATCGTAGGAACATCGGAAAACCAAATATTTACTAATACTACTTTTAGTGAAAATGCAGGCGGGTGACACTAATGTGCAAAAGGGGCAACTGTCCTCAAAAGTTGGTAAATAAAAAAAAATAATTATAAATAAAATACTGTATCAAAGTTGGACATTATATAGTGCGATTTACTTTTAAAAAATGTTAATTTAGTATAATGTAAGAGCGAAGATAAGAATCCATTAATTGTAAAACTCGTGATTGCTGCGAGTTCGAAAATTGAACAAGTGTGAAATATGTCTCGATGACAAAACTGGAGGCCTTTAATTCTTTTTCTAATCTATTTTCTATAAGTGCATTATTTTGCACCAGCAGAACATCGCAACGTATTTTGTAATAGATTTATAAGAAATATATTTGTTATACGAATAAAGTACGATTTTCGTAAATTTTAAAACTTGTGATTATTTTTATAAAATTTCTAAATATTAATTAAATTCAAAAACGCAATCTAACATAAAACATTTCCTTTAAATATTTATTGATCAAGATACAGCGCTTATGCTAGCTTATTTTTTCATTAGACTTTTTCTACTATCCTTAGAAATTTATGTTCATGGATTTCCATGTCTCTATAATAGAGCCAAATGTTTTATTATAGTGCGTTTCGATAATAGCACGAAAATGTAATTTCAGACTTGCGTAAACGTTTGCGCTTGACCGAAACGGGTGAACGCGGTACAAAAGTCCGACATTGCTGCTTGTGCTGATTAAACTGTTTTTGACTGATAAAAAAAATTATTTTATGATATAAGTAATACTTTATAATGAAGCACTACGATAATCCTGTGAAAAAATTTAATGTCCATATTCGGAGAAGTCTAAGAATGACATTTCAATAAAATTTTTCAATTAAGTACTTCTACATCTATCCATACATCCTAAAATTAAAAGAATAAAAAAAATTGATTCTAAAAAGTATAAATTTATCTTTGAAAATATAAATATATTCTTTTCTTCTTTAGACGAGCAGACAATGACTTTTAAAGAATAAATCACATAGTTTATTCTTTTATAAAGATTAAAGTAAAGAAATTATTCTTTATGAAAGTATAAAATATTTGTCGGTCAACTCCAAAAAAACAAATGACGAATTTTATTCTTTGTCAAAAGAATAAACTACACAAACCATTCTTTGTAATGCATAAAATGTATTCCCATAATATTAAAAAAGAAAATAATTGCTTTTAAAAAAATTTAAATTGAAGAAAGGAAAAGAATAAATACGATATGAGTGTGATTAAAAATTAATAATATATCATGTAATTGGAAAATTAAAGTGCATAAAACCAAAAGCTGTTAGACGTGCAATAAAAATTGTAGTAAATTAATATATAAAATATTACTCAAATAAGTATGTTGAAAAAATCAAAAAGGAAATCAATTCAAGAACTGCCGCTACCTTTGCAATAACTGTAAGACAGCCACAAAGGGAATAGTAATTCTAACTATAAAATGTATCAAAATAAATTAAATTAAAACGAGCAGATCTATGAAAGAGGGTATAAGCTATTTTAGGTATAAAATACTATTTAATTTAATAAATCTAAAATGAGCTGAAAGTAAAACCTAAGAAAGTTTTATGGCAATCCTAGTCAAAAATAATTTTTACAGCTATTTTACTTATTAAATATTGTCAAATGTTGTAAAATAAAAAATCTAAAACTAGCAGAATGGTGAAAGCAGACAAAGTAAACTAATTGTAAGATAATAGTACATTATGTGTCAAGAGCGATAAGTGGACCTTTATTGCCCGAGTGTGGAGTGTACTGCAACCACACGAGGGCATAAAGGTTCACTTGACCGTGGTACACACAGTGCTTTATGTGACGCAGGTATTGATATTTGCGTTTTGTTGGGCATAAAAAGGGAGGCTAAAGTGACCATTTTTAGACATGACAACCACACGGACTTAATAAGTTACAGGGGGTCAAAACACCATTTTTGAAATCGTTTCCCCATGTTTATTATTTCAAAAATCATTTTTGAAATCGTTACCCCATGTGTATTATTTCGTAAAGATAAGATTATTATTTATTATATTAGATCTATTATATTATATTATTATCTATATAATCTATATCTATATTTATTATATTATATTAGAAATCGTAAGGTTAAGATTATTATTCCAAAAATGACATTTTCGTGATAAATCGTAAGGATAAGATTGATAAGATGTTGTTCATAACAACGAGCAATAAAATTTCTTTATTATTTTTTAATACAAAGACCACTGTCCTGTTTTTATTGTCCGCCGGTCTGAAAATTGTCACTTAAGTCCCGCTTTTTGGGTCAATAAAACGCGAAAATCGTGCCTGTGTGACATAAAAAATTTATTTAAAGAGCTAAACCAGTATTAACTAATAACAGTAAATCTACGACCTGCATATACATATAAAGAACTATAAAAAAAAAAATAACTAAATCCAGCCGATCTCTAACAGCTAAAGAAATAAGATTCCATAAAAAAAATTTTGAAAATTGTTTTAGAAATTTTTATTAACAATTTAAAAAATTTGAGAAAATTCAAAAATTTAAACAAAATTCAAGAATATTAAAAAAATTTAAAAATTTTGAAAATATGAAAAAATAATCAACAGTAGTAAAAAATATTAATGTAAATTTCTGTTGGAATAATACAACTATTAAGCCCTCCATTTTCCATCCTTTCTCTGTGCACAAAAAGGGCCCCTGCTTACTACTGTTGAAAAAAGCGCAATGTTTAACAAAGGAGGAAGTGGCGTTTTCCGTTTTTATTTTCATTCGATTCCAATTTTCTTTCGTTGTAGTTGAACAACATACTATTTTCTTGTCTTTAATTACGATTTGTAACTAAATCTTAATGATTTTAGAAAAAAATTCTGTATTTATTTGTTTATAATTTACTAATCTGGATATCTGATCTTTTTATTATGATTTTTATACGTTTAATAATTAAATATTAATATTAATTAATTTATAAATAAATAAATAAATAAATAAATAAATAAAATTAATTTATAAGTTATTTAATGACCTCTCAAAATATACTTAAAATTATCCATAGCACGTAGTAAGCAAATTAAATTAAACTGTATTTGTGTATTTTCAATCGTAATTTTTTCGGACTTCAATTTTATACATTAATATACATAACTGTGTTTTTCAATAGTTATTTGATTATGATAATTTAAACATAGAAAAAAAGTAATACATTAGCCAAAGAATCATAGACGCAGATCTTCCGGTACTTATTAACTCTCTTCTCTAAGAGTAAAAGTTGTTACTAAACAGATTAATGCAGTGGATAAATTGAATGAATAATACATTGCACCAATGAAAAGAAAAATTGGCAAAAAATTGTCTGCAGATACTAAGGCATAAAAATTTATTTACAGCATATGCGAATCAAAATATTATATAATCTTGTGATTATTAACTTGCTGACATATTTAATGCCAATCTGCATTTTATGATACTTTTCTCACTCTCATCCAATTACGTGAGCGTAGTACCCTTTTGCGCATAAATTTTTTAACATATTCGAAAGTTTTAGATTCATAAAAATTCCAGCTAATCAAAAGTGTGATTAAAATTTTTTTTTATGCAGTAATTTCAGAGCCTGGACTTTTGTCGAATTGTTATTGTTGGTACTATAATCGAACAAAGAAGAAAAAAGCGTAAGTGTGGCTATTGAGTCGAGGAAACAATCATCTCTGTGGAAGATTTTTCTTTTCAATTTGTATAATATCTCTCGAAGATGTTGTTTGAGGCATTGTTTATCGTTCGAAGGGAGCATATGGAATTTACATGTTCAATTTTTCATAAAAAAAAGATGAATTGTATAGAATAAACTTTTCTTTAATATTATTTTAAAGAGATTACATATATTACAATTTTTTTAGTAAATAAAAAATAATAGTGAAAATAAAAGTGTTGAATTACGTATTCTAAATTCAGTACAAATTTAATCATGTATTTCGTAAATTAAGGAAAGTCAGTGAAGAAGATTTAAAATACTTTGAAAGATTAAACATCTCAATGAAACAAAGTCAAGAGATATTGTAGTAAAAAAAAATTTATTGAAGTAGGATTAATAAGATTAATGAAATAAAGCTATCTTATTTGCGTGTATTTTATCAACAAATGATTTTTCTCTACGATTTTGTATCAAACCCCTGTCAGAAACATGAATTAGGAAATGTTCAGTACTTAGCTATTTAACTACAGAGAAGACCAAAAACGAGCGAGTTGTTCAATCGGCCATTTTTTATCTGGTATAAAAAGCTTTTTTAAGGATATTTTAACATTTCATGGTCCAAGAAATAGGTAAAAGTAATGGCTTCGTTCATACTAACATATTATTAATTATTTTCTAACATTTTCCAGTTAGTTCAACTAATTGGAATTTGTATCAAATAAATAAGTAGAAAATGAACAGGCGCAACAAAGTTTTGCTTAAAATCGTAAAATAAATCTCTTAATATTTTTAGTGTAAAGTTATTTCCAGTAATGATTGTTTAGAAAAAATTATTGTGTCATAAACTTTAATTTACTTTAAAAATTTCTGTTTTTAATAAAAAAGTTTTTAATTACAAAGAAAACAAAAGTTTGTTCAGAATGTTTGGATTAGGCTAATTTGGGCCAACAAGAACTTGCAAAAAACGTTTCATCCTAGGTAAGGAATGACTAGTTAGTGCGACATTTATTTGATGTAATATAATATTTTCTTGTAAATTTTTATATGTTTTTGTATTTTATAGATTGACTTGTTATTTTGTAAAAATTATCTAGTAGATTTTGTTTATCTAAAAATCAATAATAATACAAAGTCTACTTTTTCCTAAATATAGTTGCAATTTTTTTATAGACTTGTTCTGGAGTAATCAACAACTTTTTTGAAAACGGAGATTATAAATAAATGAAGTAAGTTACGATTTCCATAGCATTACCATCCATCAAGTTTGCGAATATATTTTACACAATCTAATGCAAAAAGAAGTTTACACTCACCCTGAAAGCACGCTTCTTGAATCTAGTACTTATTAGCGTAAATCTAAGCGATCACATGAACATTTCACGTTGTTTCATGTTTTATTTACGTTTATAATTAAACTCTTTAACATATAAATAAAAACTGTTAATTTCTGCGACAATGCGATAAAAAATATTGATATTTGACTGCTTGTATATATTTTTTAATTTAATACTTTTATTACAATTCTTAATATATGGTATTTCATCATTACTTGACAACAAGTATTAACTAATTCTTATAATTTTTATAAGGAAAATTTATATATTGTTTTTTTTTAACTTGTTTCAGCTTTTTCCAGCTTTAAAATTTATCTTCAAAGTGCAGATATCTTCAAAATAAAAATTAGGAAGAAATTTATATCAACAGAATGTTATTAATTTAATGCTATAAATTTAGAAGTTCATATAAAAATTGCATATTAATACTGTTTATTTAAGTCACGAAAATAATGCGTGTAAATCATTTTCACTGCAAATCCAAGTTTGTGAAAATTACACTCGTAAGTGTAACTCTCTCGTAGCTCTTATGAATTGTAACATGACAATTAATTTTATTTGCAGATACGAGCCCTAAAATGAAAGCATACTAGCCAGTAAACGTTCTCGCATGTAATCAACCAAGAAGAGGTTGCACGCATACTATTTTTTAAAGGGAAATGCAAGTGTTGATAATAGTTGTACTGTATTCCCTTTAGTCTCTGTGTCAACCTTTTCCTTTTTTCCTCTTTTTTGTATTTTTCTTATGTCGCAAATGTGTGGCTCGAGGGCGCTTTGAACTGAAGAAAGAGTGATAGCTAAGACCAACCCTGTATCACGATTTTTCCTCGAACCCGCTTTTCGTTTGAAGGTACAGCTCTCCGCTAGGTGGGCGCGTAACCGTAGAAATTCGGCTGACGCCCACCATTTATTTGTTATAAAATATCTGAGAGTTTTAAGTAAACAGATAGTCTTAGTCTTTTTAAATTCAGTATTTTCATTGTAGTGCGAAAGAAAATGCGACCCCACGAATCTGAACTACGATTCTGATTCCAGGCCGTACGTGAAAAAATAAATGGTTACTATTTTGTTTATAGAATGTTCACCATATACAGAATTTTTAAAATTATAAAAGGAATAAAACAAATACTTTCATATCATATACATATATTTAAACTTCTAATGAAAAAAATTGCTTACATGTAATAAACAAACATTATAAAAATTA
The DNA here is from genome assembly GCA_030522745.1 of Eupelmus kiefferi. Taxonomy (NCBI): domain Eukaryota; kingdom Metazoa; phylum Arthropoda; class Insecta; order Hymenoptera; family Eupelmidae; genus Eupelmus; species Eupelmus kiefferi. The sequence goes on along the minus strand of JAPYZB010003149.1, from coordinate 1,138 downwards.
AATTCTTTAAATTTGAAATTATGTATCAGTTCGAATGATTTCGTTTACGGCTACGAAATCATAACATTTCTAAATCAAAAACATTCAACATTATTGTTTAATCCTAAATTTTAAAATTCGCCATTCTCAATATTGAAGTTCCAAATTTATAGCACTTATAAGAAACACGCTATTGACCTGACCTTCCCTTTCCCAAATAAATTATGCAAGTGTTAATCATTACAAAATGCAACATTATTAACAGAACGATCGATAATTGATAATGCTGAAACTGGATCATGAGCTTGAAAATAAATATTAATGTATACTATATGAATATTTATCTACTGGTAATCAGTAGTTCCCGTTCATTTATAAGCTTTTATGATGACATTTATATGCTGTTTATTCATATCTACAATGTTCAAATATTGTTAATGTCTCATTATGAAGTTAATTTTTTTAATATTTAATATATATATTTTTGCAAATCAATTAACAATACAAAAGTATATAAATAACGTGTGGTAATAATTTGGTTTTCGAAACATTGCATTTACTTCTTCGAAACATCAGTTCATTATTCATTACATTTTTTTTACATTATTCATTGGATTATATTAAATTTTGTGCTTATCAAAAATGTTTAGTAAAAAGTTTATAAAGAATTTCATAAATGGAAAAAATAACCAAGTTTCTATAAGAATAGTTAAATTAAAATGCAAATTTTATAAGATGTTTATAAGTATTATACAGTATTGGTTAAAAATTATCTTATTATTAATTTTTATTAACAATTGAAAAGCATAACTCGGACGCATTGTTCGACTTAAAATGTTTCAACTTTTATTGAAAAGTCTAAACGAGAAAATCGTGTTTAAAACGCAACGCTGCATCGATTTAACAAAAAATAATCTCAATAGGTCTATCAAGCTCTTAAGTTGTAAAAAGAGCCTTGTGAGTTTGAAAGCACAGTGATAGAAAAAGTATTGAGCATGCATCGAATATCTACGCATTCTTTCGACACCTTTAGTATCGCACTATTAGATACTGACGCTAATTTCTTCTGGACTGAGCATTATGACTCATTTGTTGCACATACTTTTAATAAAAAGATTATCTAAATATGTCGAATAAAAGTCATATAAAAATTCTTTAC
>JAPYZB010003148.1:0-10768 GCA_030522745.1 Eupelmus kiefferi | reverse complement strand
GAGCGTGCGCGAAATCGAGCTTTGCGCACGGAGTATCGGATAGTCATTTTCCTGTTTAAGAAACGGGAAAACTCCGAAATTTTGTCGAATATCATACATGTCACTATGTCAGGACTCGTAAGCAATAATTACTTTTCTATTTTAGTGAAATCCCCTTTTCATAAAAGCTATTTTTGCTTTTTAAACCGTTCGGTACTTTTACTCAGCGAAAAAGGAGTTTCACCGATATTTTACGGAGTTTTCCTTTTCATACATTAACAGTTTTACTTGAAATCGCTAAATTAGAGAATTATTTTTTTCGGAGTAGTTAATCTCTATAGTAATGCGGGTGTCCCATTAGTAATTTGCGGCATTACAAAAAAGCAAATGCAAAATCTCGCTTTGTTCACGTCATATAAAAAAATACTGCGTTCAATACAAGAGCGATAATGGTGTTTCAATGTCCCTTTTCTACAGCAAACGTCTACGAGAGGCTGAAATCTCTTTCTCGCACTATAGTACCGAAATGTACTGTAATTTCACGACGTAAAGGATTTATAGAAACTTATACGTATTTGCACCATTTCCCGATAAGTTATCGGTTTTTATCATATCTTTCAATCGGAACAATTAGTATTTTTACGTTAGAATTTAGCATCGAAACATCATCATGATTTTGATTTATTTTGTTCGACCTTTCTTACATTCAAGTGAACAATTTAGAATAATGATAAAACGAAATAAGTGTTATCAGATAGATAATACTCATAATAGAATCTGAAACGTGACGTATGATTACATCAAACCAGTGACCTGTCATCTGATCTCGCCGCAGCGATGCGTGCGCAATTCGCTGGCTGCAAGGTGTATAGTGGGAGAGTAGCAGCAAAAATGGTCAACAGATGACAAACATAACCTTTCCAAAAAAATGTAAAAAATGTGGTGAAATTACGTTTTTATCCCACTGTAATTATTAATTATCTTATTAATTCCCTTGGGGAATGAAATACTCTGCAATGCGGCCTCAAAAATTTGTAATTCCTTGTAATAGCGAAAGGTAAGTTAGGGTTAGAATAACAAACGTGTTTTTGTAACAATTTTTAGTTCTAACAAATCACTAGTCAATTTTTTCTTTTTTCAAGCATTATACTATTAAATTAATTATTTTTGCAACTTTAGTTTGGCAAATTTGGAGAGGAAGGTGATAATAGTCTCAGTCTTTGGCAAGAGCCAGTATCGAGCCAAATCATGCAAAGCAGAGATATTTAGTTCAATCTTGCAAGTGGATCTATTAGATGAACCTACTGTTGATAAAGATTCATTGGTAAGACAATCTTTGTATTCACATACTTTTCTTATCAACAATGTACCTAATATTTAATTTGAATAAACAGTGTGAGATAGAAGGTTACCATGATCCAAAGACAAGAACTGTATATTTACATTTAAAAGGCCTGTTAGATACTCATGCACTCATTCACGAATACGACCAGTTTATTGAAAAACAAGAACGAAAAGATTTCCTTAGTGCTTGGGCTCATATGAGAAACAAATATTCAAGAGCATTGCTTGTATTATTTCATATATCTCATGTTGTTATTTTAAGTCATCCAACGCACACATTTGATCACAGTTATGTTCATCTTTTTCGTGCACTTGATATAGTCAGGTAAAATATACAATATTACTATAAAACTATTAAAATAAATTAAAATTTCTTATTACTATAATATTTTTATTTATTGGTTCAGGCAAAAAACCACAGCTCAGTTGTCAGATTTTTTGGGAACGTTACCTGGACTTCCAAAAGATTGGGCATCCAATGGTAGACCATGCTCACCTCGTGTACTGTTCTATTTTGAAACATGCCCACCAATTTTTCGTGATCCAGAGAGTGGAGCTAATATTAAAAAACTTGAGCATTCATTGGAAGATCGAATATATCAAGTTTTGCGAAAAAATCGAATAGTTACAAATAATAGGTAAGTTAAAAGATAGATTAAAAATCATATAAATAGAATAAAAAGCATAGAAAAAATAATTCTTTTCTTGTAATGATTGCAGCTCGAATTCTTTGTTTGCGATTCCAGCAAATCAAGAATTTGTCTTTGTAAATACTGGTGATACTGAAACTCATGATGTCTTGAGTTATATGACGCGAGAATTAATTAGAAGTTGTACAGTTGGCCCTGGAGGCACAAGTTCAAAAAGTTTTGTAAATTTAGATTCACTTGTAAATAATGATGACTCTGAGGATAATGGTAATTCAAAGTGTTTTAAATTAATTTTTATCTGTCTTTAATTTATTTTTATTAAAATAATTTATAAATCCTTTTAGAACCTCATACATTTAAAAGATTTCTGCAACAGCATATCAACTTAGCTTTTTCAAAAGGTTTTGATGACAATGTTGGTCGTCATCCAGCCCCAGCACACTTTGAGGTCTCTTGATTATCTATATATATTTCTTTTTCATTATCTTTGATGTGTAAATTTCTAATCTCTGTTTTAGATACCAACATTGTCTCTGTTTTTTGAAGTAGCAAACAAATTGTACAAATTTTTTATACAAGGTACAGACAAAGAACTTATGAGTCTTCATAGTTTATTAGATACTGATGTTAAATTTAGCAAAAGTCGTTGTACTAAAGTTCTACCTAGAGCTTTACAAGCTTATCAAGAAAATCTTCCGCAACATTACACTAGGTAGTAATAAAATATAGTTGAAAAAAGCTTTTTTCTTTCAAAAACAGTGTTTTAAAAGTTTTTAATAAAAATTGCAGAGCTTACCATGAATCCAAGTTAGCACATGCAATGGCTGTATTCGAAATGCACGCAAGAGGTCCATTGTTCGATGAGTTTAGTGAAAAATTGCAAGAAGAGTGCGATGAGCATTGGCGAGCTGGCCGGCAAATGTGTCAAATTCTATCTTTAACCGGCAATCCTTGCACAAATCCAATTCACAAAGGTGGCGGGGAGGGAGCCGGTGGAGGAGAGCAGCTCGAAACACGAGAAGATTACAAGTAAGAATCTATTACTAAAAATAAATGTCATAAAATTGCATTTTGACGTAAAAAATTTATTAAAATTTCTAGTGACTTGCCAGTCATGGAACACTGCAGTGGCGTTCGATACATTTGCGCATGCAATTGTGGACGTTGTCAAGGATCTCGTGAGGACCCATTCAATCTCAAGCAAGCGAACTACGATTACTTTGAAATGCTAGCTATGCAGTGTGGTTGCAATTTGCTGGAAAGGTTTCAATTTCCGGTTTTTCAACCAAGCACCCATAATTATCGGTACATTGAAATAACAAAACGATTCGATGTAGTAAGATAAAAATCGTTTATTATCATTTGTTAAAAATTTTTAGAGCGGCGCAGTTGTTTTCGAATACTAGTCGAAAAGACTCGTTAATTCGTACAGATATTTCTACTCCACAAGGTACTACTCAAATTTGCAGTTTAGGAGTTAATGGTAATTATTACTAATTAAATAAATTATTATTTTCATATTTATGCATGAAAAGATAATGTTAATTTTTTATTTCACTAGAGCAGTAAATGTAGTAGAAGATTTTACATAACTTACTTAATGCAAAAAAAATTTTAATTATTATTTTTATAGATGAAATTACAGCTTATGGTAGTGGAGGTCAATCACCTCCAGCTCAAAGTGATCTGATAGAAGAAGATGCACAAAGACTCAGTGACAAAGCTAGCTTTACACCTGGCGACGAAAATAAAGTTGTTATAGCGGTTACCGATGCTGATTCGGAAAATTCGAAAGATAAACCATTCAACAGGCAGCCCTCTACAACAGAATACCTTCCAGGGATGCTTCACACAGAATCTCCCACTGGGTTGCTTCCGCAGTTTTCCAGCTGGTCCTTGATTTGCCTGGGATCAAGTAGCATATATTCTCATAATTTAGGATTACAGCACCAGACAGGCGTTCTTGCCAACTCTGCTTTTCTTCTTCCATGGGACGTTACTGTTAGGTAAAGATTTAATTTTACAGAGTTAATAATAATTTTCAGAATTTTTTATCTCCGATTAAATTTTCAATTTTTTTCATTAAATTTTCAGATTAGAGCATCAAAAAGAACGAGGTTCGCTCTGGCCAACAGTAAATGATAACAATCAGCATAACTTCTGTTCGCGCGGAAAAAATTTTCAGAATATGAATGTTATGCGAGGGGGTAGAAAATCAAAGAGGGGTAAAGAATTGCTTGTCAAAATTTTTGTTGGAGTAGAATATGAATGTCCTAGAGGACATCGATTTATGGCTTCCACTCCAGATAAAGTACTGAAAGCAACTGGTATTGGAACAGTGAAAGATAATGGTAACAAAGTCACTTCAAGTACAACCGACATGCCGCTTTATTTTCCATGTCCGTGCAGGTAAAGTATCAAAATAACGATATATTATCTTATTAATAGTAGTTTTGAAAATATACTAAGTAATTTTTTTAATATATTATAGACAACCGAAACCTCTGATAGCACAATTGATGAGAATTCACGTTGTTACACCAAAAGCACCAGTTCATGTGACATTAAATCCGCGTGTGCAACCAGGACCATCTCCATGTCCGATTTTTGTAACAGGGTGTGAGGAACCTATAAAGCTCTCTCAGAGTGCTTATTGGATTCTCAGATTACCGTATCCTTTTATAATACCACGTATTTTAAGACTTTATTATCTTATAAAAACATTAATACAAAGACAACAATTTTTTCATTTTCTAATTTATGTATTGAAAAACTCCTTATAAATAATTAGTTATGTTTATATGGGAGACAAGGGTCCATATTTACCACCAAAAGATCCAGTTCCCATATCACATGGCAGATTACTCGCAGGAATGTATGGCATTAGTGAAGTAGTTGGTGACAAGAAATAAGGGAGAACAAGACGAGTAGAAGAGAACAAATGACTGACTCCATGGAACTGTAAATTTAGTATATTTTTTGTTATTTTATTTGATCCTCGAAGTGTACATACCCAATAAAATAATTTAATTCATTTACAATGCATAAGTACCTTTTCAATTATAGAATGCACACGTTTTGTAAATCTAATACTCATGCCTTATACTATGTATTTTAATTTTTACAACTTAAAATTTTGTATTTAGAGTAATATATTTTTTGAGCAGAAAGTCAATTCAGTTAATTTAACACCATTTTGTTGATTTCAAATTGTTTCCATAATAATTTTAAGCATAAGTAAAAGTACTTTAAGAAATAAACTTGAAAAATTTTAAAGTAATTCAAACTACCAAGCAAAATCCCGCTTAAAAATCAGCGCATGCGGCAACCAATGGCAAATCCTCCGTAGCAGTCGTATTCAAAAATGCACTCGAACGATTGGACGATCAACTCCCTCGCATTTTCTAACCTCCCACCACTCATCCCCCAAACAGACTATATTCAACAACAACCAAATACATAAACAAACTTAAAGTCCCGCGATTCTTGTATACACAATTAGCCGCTCGAAATACTAGTGAATTCATATTCTACCAAATTTCAGGCAAGTTATTTTGGAATTCAAGAGATCACGTGACACCTGTGGGACGCCGGCGCAAACAGGCACAAACTCGCCTAGAGTCGACGGATAAACACACTTGTCATTGCCGTTTGAATATATTTGGAATTTTTTATCAGAGTTCGCAGCGTTCTGTTAATGAAACTGTTTATGTAAAACTCGGAAAATGCTGTAGGAAGTTGAATTTTTTACTAGTAGGTGAGTGTTTGCGTATATATTTTTGAAAAATTTTTTAACGAAGACAAATGAGTAGCGGGTTTTGCTTGAATAAAGTACGTTACGAAATTCGCACGCGCTGGTTGTATATTTGCCTGAGTGTGTTTTATTTTTACACAAATCATTACGCGCACGGGTACTTATATTCAAACTCACGTAAAAGCAGCGTGCTTACCTATGCCAAGTTAAACTTCTGTTGTAGTTCATCATTTGTTTTACACTGTACTGTTTTATATATATAAACTTGTTGAATGGATTCATTTGCTAAATTTTTTTCGTCGTGATTTTACATTAATTATAAAAGTTAGTTTCACTATCGTAAATAATATTTTACTAATTTATTAATAAAATTTGATGTTAAATATTTACAGATTTAATAAAAGTATTGCAAACATGGAGAGGTCAACGTTACCTTTCTTATTAATAATTCTACTGACTGCAACTTCAGCTCAAGTTAATGCAGAATCAGTGCTAAGTTGGTTTTGGAGTAAAAAAGAAGATTCTGCACCTTTGATTTCTGATGGAGTACCATTGCTTAATATTCCTTATGAAATGTTAACCGAAGATGAAAAATTTCTCAAAGAAGCAGCTAAACTTGTCACTGACATACAGGTTTCCTCACCATTGGAAATTTGTCAGCATAAAGTTGTAATGAAAATAAAAACTTCGTGTAGCAGTATGTCTGAAGAAGATCTTGCCAAATTAAGCGTTAATTTACTTAATTGCCAATCATTGACTGAAGGTAGAAAAGTTTTCCCATGCACAGATGAAATGGTAAGTACTTACACATTAAAAATAAACAGGTATTAGCAATGTAATTTTAAATTATAAATTTTTGTTTTCTTAAAAACATTACAATATTTAATAACAATAAACATACTTAATTATTTGAAATAAGTTCTGTGATTTGTTATAAAAAATATTCTGTCTTGCTTTTGTTACAGAAATTTTTTGTTTCATAAATTTTATCTTTTGAATATAATTTTAATTAAATTAATACTTTATCTCAATACTGAAAAAGATGTAATCTATAAAAATACTGTTTAAATTATTTTTTTTTGTATTTTTTAACTGCTTCAATTTTAAATATTTTGTTCCCACTTTTTTTTTAAGTTCAGATTTGAAACTTGTTACCTGTATTAGCTCTACTACCTCTACCTTGTTATATTGTTTCACTATACCTATAGGTAGACCGGAATACTAAGGGGTCCTTTCGTGCAAGTTCAGACTTGCAACGTTTCTCCCCTCTCCCCTCCCCTCCCTTCACAGATTTTAGTGCACGTCAATAGATTTCATTTTAGTTGCATTTTACACTTCCTCTGGTCAACATCAAGGACTTTTATTTTCCTTTTTAGATAATACAAAACTAAGTTTCATTTTTATTTCTATTTTTTAAATAAAATATTTAAATTATTACTTAGACAATGAATATAATATTAAGAATAATATTTTTTTTAGACTATCAAACAATGTACTACAAGTATGGATCCAGATACATGGAATGCTTACCACTTGATGAGCAATCGTGCTCGGGCTGTGTGCTATGCTGCAAGAAGTCATCAATTTCGTGCTTTAACTGAGTTAACTGTTAATAAATTAATGCAATCTGCTCATTCGCAAATTCAAACTTTATCGTCAATGAAGGTAAGCTAATAAAACTTTATAAAATAATATTACATGGTCATTTTACTTCTAATAATCAAATCATTTTCAGGAGAGTCAAGATCGTTTAGAAGAACAAACCATGGCTGCACATCAAATAATAGAGTCAAATATTCAAGATCTTACTGATGAAAAAGCATTGATTAGAGCTGGACATGAACAACTTGCTAGTATGACTGAAGATATAAAACACAAATTAGGTAAGTATTTCATCATAATATTTTCTTAATAAAAAAGTACACTAAAAAATAAAAAATTCTAAGAAATCATTAAAATATTATTCTATTAATAATTGAAAATTTGTTTTTTCAATAGAAAGAGCTAGTCAAGATCTTCTGATGCAAGCTACAGAGCGGGGTGAAAATCATCAGGAAATATTATCCGATTTGCAAGATATTCAAACTCAAGCTCAACTTTTGTGGGAAAAAATCGAATCTAGTACTAATCGCATTATTGAACAAAATTATGAAGCATCTGTACGCTATGAAGAAACTTTAATGAAATTAGAAAGAATAAATCAAACTATTGTTTTTATTTTTGATCTGACAAATAACATGCGTGCTGAAATAGATAAAAAGTTAGGATGGATTACTGAGTATATTGGCACAACAGGTAATATTAAAATAATTTTATTAAAATAAAATTTTATAATATATAGTAATGTTTCTTTTATATTTTAGGAGAGAATCTTGAAAAAATTTATAGAATTAGCTTGCATATAATATATTTGCTAGCAGCTATGGTTGTTGCAGCATTTCTCCAAGCACCATTTTTAACGAGATCATCTATATTAGGAATAGTTCCATTAAATCTCGCATCCTATTTAAAACATGGATTAAGTGCTTGTCTCGATTTTGTTTCATTGACAGTATTGATTTTATTAATTACTTTAAGTAAGAATCTTTTTATATTAAAAATATGTTAGATTTAAATTTTAATTTCAAACTTAAATTTTTCTTTAATTTACAGTGCACTATGTCATGAATTTCATACAGTATTTAATACGATCAAGAGGACAAAATAATAAAGAAAATATTTCAAATGAAGCTACATCATTTACCAATGGAAAGACAGTATTCAATGGACATGCAAATGGGCATAGTCAATCTGAGGATCAAAAACAACCATTATTGATACTTAGAATTTTACATAGACTATCAGACTTGTGGAATAATGTAAAGCAGCAAATGTCTCAAAGCATAGGTATTTATCTATTTAAGTTTTTATCAAAGGTGTATATTAGCTGATTCAAAGCGCATTTTTTATTAATATTGGAATTTATTAACGTATATCGTCAATGCGCGACCTACAGGAAAACATTCCTTTAACTCATTTCATAAAAGAAAATTCGTTATAATTAAAGCATGAAAGTTATTACCAATTTTTTTTACCAACTGCAAATAAATAGCGTATAAAGTAATTGAATATATTTTTGTCATAATTGTTACAATTATAACATTTTGAATGTGATATAAAATACGCATAACTCGAGTCAATTTGATTATCGCAACAAATTTTTCTTTATATGTATTATAATTTTTTTGGATTTAAATTTTGAGCTTTCAATAATTCGCACTTAAATTGATTGTTTCAGTAAATTTGAAAGCTACTTATTTGACAATGAAATCTTGGGTCTGGCAAAAAGGTTTGCCCGCAGAAGAACTCTCTTGCTCTTATTTACCTGCGAAAAAATATCAAGAACGCATTTTATCAGGCAGAGGATATCCAAGCATATCGGACGACAGCAGTGAATATTCGGAATCGCGCGGTTCTGGAAGATTTGTAGTCGACGACGATAGCCTTACGGGTGCTGTATTGCGGCGAAAAACATCGGAGAAGTACGTTTCGCCATTAACAGCTTTTTTCAAAGGCAATCGTCAACCTCTTGTCCGTGAAACCATACATGTTCCAGGAATCAGAGAACCTTCAGCAACTCGAAGGTACTTTTTAAATGAATAGTATAGTATGCGCATAGAGAGGTAAAAAAGAAATGGTCCCGAAGATCGCACGTTAATAGCAAACGTGTGATTCGAAAGATTTTTTTTTACATTCCGTAGTATGTATACAATTTTTATTATGTCTACATTGAAATTTCGAATTATTTATTTTCAAAACGAGATAAAAACCGACGCCTCTAACTAAAGTTAATAAAAAAGAATTTTGTTTTAAAAAATTAATTTATCAGTTTTGTAAAACTTAAGTAAACCTTAAAATTTAAGTTTTTATTTTTATTTTTGTTTCACTTTATTTTTTGCTAATACTTTAAGTATCATTGATCTTTTTTTATTTAAAAGTAAAATTAAATTAATTAAAAGTACTTATAGAAATTGGTCAGCGTTAATGAAAACGGTAAATTATTTAATAACAAGAAAAACTGAAGTTAACTAATTGTTGTTTATTTATTCTAGTGTAACTCCAATGTCAAGAGCTCTTTGCGGTGCTAGAACTAGAAGTGGAAATCCATGCAGATTAATGGCTTCAAGAGGCGCAAATTTTTGTCACCGACATGTTTCAGGCTCATCCACTATGGGCGACTAATACTACCCGCTTTCAGCTTATTTTCGAGACAAAGTTGTGATCAATAGAAATGTAAGTTAATGTTGTAAGTCCAAGCTGGTCTTGTACGTACTTTTAAAGAAAGTATGTGCAAATTTTTATTTTCAATTTTGATAGCCTAATATTGTTTGTATGAAATGACTTGTATATGAGCAAGATTCATATCTTCGATTATATGTAATTAATTAATGTTCTGTATATAAGTTATTTATAAAACCATAATTAATTGTAGGCTTAGATCTATTACTCGTACCAGTAGTAGTAGTATTTGTAGAAACTAGAGTAGTACTTATGTCATTTTTAAAATTATAATAATATACAATGTTACAGTTATAATATAAGAGTTAGAAGAGAGTAGTTTTAATTTGAAATAATTTTTATAAAAAAAAATGTATTGACAATCACATGTTTTTCTATAGGTCAAAGTAAATTAAGATTTATAATCTCTTAAAAAATAATTTTAATTGTATCAAATATTCATAAAAAGTAGTAAAAATAATAAATTAATCACAATAAGCCATATCATACTGTGTGCATATTAAATTACTCGTAAATTCTAAGAAATGCCTTTCGTCGTATCCTGCTCCAGCTACCAAATCGCGCAGATTACAGTAATTCCTGCCGTCATCAAATAGCTTATACCAGCCTCTCGAGCTTGATTCGGCCTAAAAATCCATGTTTAAAATATCCGATACTCATATATTATTAATTACTTTTTGTATATACTTACTAAAGCAGTGCAGCTACGATTGGTCAAATGGACAAAAACTATGTCTATATCGTCAACAAGATTGGATGGAGA
>JAPYZB010003147.1:0-11334 GCA_030522745.1 Eupelmus kiefferi | reverse complement strand
ATCTATACGTATACCATCGTATCTCCAAAGTTTCGGCTGGTTCGTAGTCGTGATACTTTCTGGTAGCTGAGTTTAGAAAAAATGTAGTCCGTATTTTGTGACACTTTTATAAGAAACGTTCATCTTTAGTTTCGTTTTTCAAAAATAAAACAAACTGGCTCTTAGAAGCTTTCCTTAGCTTTTCTGAAATATTCAATAGTATTATCATTCAAATCAGGTAGCTATGCACAATAAGTCTGCTCGCTGATTCACAATTCATTCATTAACATTCATTCAAGTTAACACAATGAACGCTTAATCATCCGCATCTCATCACATTCCCTCACTCTTACACACCGCCAATTTCCCATCCAACTTTTCCAACACCAAAAATTACCAACAAATCAACCATAACCTACTCTCTCCAAAACCAAGAAAAACCCACTTCAACCCACACACACCCAGCCCTTCCACGCCGGAAATTACATAACGTTATTAAAAAATTCCTGCCCCCCTCGGCGCCTTTTCCATCGCCTTTCTCCAGCCGCTTTTCCCCAGTCCCCCTCCAGCTCTCCGCTTTTCATTCTTAAATAATTCCAGGCCGCCGGTTTTTTCATCTGCATTCCACAGCGGGGAATTATACATGCGCTACGCGCGGCCGAGGGAAAGGAGCTAGACTCTCCTCCATTCATGCTTATGGAGCTGGATTCCCGGGAGCGAGTGACGCCTTTCTATGGAGCGGCGTGCCTCGGATGCCGATCGCCGTTTTTTATGGTTATATGCACTTTTCTCGAGGTATGCTCGCTGGGAGGCACAGGTGCAGCCGATGAGAACGAGCTTTGCTTGGTGATTGTTTGAGGAGAGAGATGGACGTGTAGGTGGGAATGGGTTTTTGGAGGTGCTTTAAAGGAGGGGTTTGGGTTTGGGTTGGTTTTGGATATACCTGCGGGGAAGTGGTTTTGGAAGTTTTGGGTTGGGTTGCAGTTTTGAAGATGGGTTTGGTGGGTAGAGGTTTTTGATGGATTGCAGGTTGATGTCTTAGTGGTTTGTAGGGCAGAATGAATGGTAGAGCTAAGCTTTGTTTTAGAGTCTTTTTGCAGAATGTAAATAATCATTTTTAATAAAGAAGTATAAATATAATTTTTTTAATAAGTTTCGCTATGTCCTATTGACTAATATGTTAAATAAAGAATCAGAATTTAAATCAACAAAGTAAAATGTATTGTTTGTAATTTATCGAACAAATACAAAAGGCCAGTAGCGTTTTTATGAGACAGCTTACTAATTTCTCTGACAATACGGCAAAACTTAAATACAAACTTTTAAAATATGTTAAATAATTAAAATTAACAAAAAAATAAGAACGTTCAAACACGTTGGGCTGGATTTAATCGTCGCTACATCGTTGCTATAGAGGATCTACTTTGTGGTTCATTTTAACACTTGTTTTCAATTCTGTGGCTTTCTTTATAAGAACTAAATAAGTCACATTTTTGTATTTTTGAGAAAATGAGGTTTTAATGTTTAAAGATGCATTTGAGATCAGAGAAAATGAGTTGTAATTAACCCTTAGGTAATTCAGCACTAAATAACATCATCGTGCTTATAACTTTATATTATGTTTTTTTTTGTTGCAAACTACAGTCACATGTTTGGTCTTTTGAAGTTTCAAAACTAAATCGTATTGGGCATAATTTTTTTTACGGTTTTTGTTACTAATTTCATTATATTTATGAAAAAAAATTTGAAATAATGTAGACAAGTCTTTTGATCTCCGTGAACTATCCAAAGTTTATTCATCTGCCAACGTTACTAACACGTCCGAAACATCGGCAGATGAATAAACTTATTATTACATATTTCAAATCTACACCACACAAACAATAAATTCAATCGAATTCAATGAAAAAAAAAAGTCTTGAAAAGCCATTATTATGAAGTAGTATTAGTAATAATTATGAAAGCATACTTTATCTCAAACATTTTATTATTTTATTCTGGTATATTGGTTGTAATCTATAGTTTCCCAAGATCATATTTATTTTTCCAGATAATTTGTGAAATTAATTGTTTTATATTAAAACATATTACTAAGACTGAAAAAAACAAGTTAAATCAAGATAAATAAAAGCAATTAAAATTGCATTTAGATTACACTGGGAAATGATAATCCACTTAACCCCGCTGCGATAACTCTATTAAATATCAATTTTAATTACCAGTTTTGCAACATTGAATTGTGACAGGAAAAGCAAACATTTTTGATGTTTAACGCACACTTTTTCTTCTCTTAAACATTCTTAAATATAACTAATTCACAAACACATGCATTCCGTACAACAAAATCCAGCTACACATCTCACACATGTCAGCCTCACTGCATCTTCACCGCCCCGAGACAAAAATTCCTCAAAAAAAAACCAGCCCCCTCAAAGAACCCTCCATCTACTACCAAGAAAAATCGCTTCGCGTCCGCACAGGAATACAACATCCCCCTCCGTATATGTATATCCATATAGTCCTCGTCCTTTAAAAACCCAAGAAGCAGCGCGCGCGCGCCGACTATAAAACCCATCTTACGCATCACAAAGAATACTTTTTATCGATACACATATACTTACTGCAACAATGACTACTCGGCTTTATATACGCGCACGCGTAGGTCCTTATTTTTTCTTCAGCTCAGGCGAGCTTTTGTCGAGATTTCCGGCGCCCGTGCGGGGAAAGAAGTTAGGCAGCGACACGTGTGCAATGCAGGTATAGGGATTATTTGAGTGTGTATATACGCGGAGGGTCCCGAGGGACGCTTCCTAGAAGCCAGCGCGCGTCGGATCTAATTACACTTAGCGAGCGCCGCAGAGAAGCGTTAATTGATAGTCGAGTATAGCGAAGGTTGAGGTCTTCTTAGAAATGTTTGTTTTTGGGGTACTTAATGTTGAGGGAATATTGTGTGGGTTATTGGAAGAGTTGGGATGGTCGCTTGGAGAGGTGTATGTGGTTTTGAGAAATTTGCGAATGGATTGTTGGTGTAAATGTTCTAGGATGGTAGGGAAGAATGTTTGAAAGATAGCTTAAACGAGATGGCTTAGCTGATTGTATTTACAATTGGTCTGACCTTGAGTGCTAATATATTACCGTTATTGGATGTTTGGATTGACGAACGAAGGACTAATTTGGGCTTTGAAGTTTTCAAGTGGAACGGGATTTTTAGTGCACCTTGTAAAAATTATGACTAAAGATAGGTATTACAAAATTGATAAATAATGTATATGGTTGATAATTCAATTTTTATAAGAAAAATAAAATTAACTGTGACTATTGTTGAAAAAAATAACTTAAATTTCGCTTGAAGTGACTTATATGAATATAAGATATTAATACTATCATATTATATGATTGATATACCTGCTATTTTTTAATAAAACATGAAACATGTAAATAGAAAATACCATTTAAATAAATCTAATGAGTAACATAAAAAATAAAAAATACAGAAAAACACATTTAAGATTTAGTTTAAATTTTTTAATTTCCGCAATTTTAAATAATCTATAAAAAAAAATATTATAAAATGAATATTTCTAACGTTACGATTATATAGGATATTAAAAAGTTCTTTTAAATATTTCCAATCATTGACATCTATTTAAATTAATCTTTATATTAAAAATAAAAAATTATAATAATAAGATGTTATATCATTAACTAGTCTATAATTGAGTATTTATTAATTAGTTTTTCTTTTTAATTTTCTTAATTATTAGTTTTTAATTATTTTAAATTATTATTATTAATAATATTTATTATTATTAATATTTCAGATTTTTAGGAATTGTAGTTTAAATTTACCGCCTTTTAAAGTGACATCTTCCGAGTTCCGGCAGAACTATTTCGACGCCATATTCGAACTTGTTGCAGAAGCATTTTTGGCAAAATGTAAACATTGAAGGTTGAATATCGCAGTATATTTTTAAGTGATTTTAACTATTTTTTTATAGTTTGAGATCACGTTTATAAAAAATAAAACATTCAAGATGACGGGGCCAAAGGTATGTAAATTATCAGAATTAAATAACCTAATAAATTAAATTAATTACATCAATCGTAACATTTCTAACCTTCAAAATTATTTATTTTTCATAATAAAAATAAGAAAAAAGCTAGCAACAATTTTTACTTTCAAATAAAGCGTATATAATATAATACAAGTAAATATTGTTTAAGGAGGACAATTTATTTGAAATAATATTTATTTTTCATAATAGACTTGCACATGATTCAACCCATGCCTCATATATTAAAAAAAGTTACATCTATTTGTTATTTCCTGAATTAAATATTTGAAAAAAATCTTTTTGATTCAGCAGATCTCTACATTACGAATTCTCCACCTTCCTCCTAATCTATCTGATGATCGCCGCAATGAGCTCTTTACTCAGCACTACGGAGCAATAAAAACAAGAACGATAAGAAAATCAGAGAAGTATACAGTTACTTTCGCTGAGTTTCCAACACCAAAGCATGCAGAAGAAATATTTTTGAGGCTCCATCAGCTTCCTATAAAAGGTCACAGGTTAACAATTGAATTTGCAAAGAGAAATGTTTCTGATGAGAAAGAAAATATTGAGGACCCAGAAACTTTGGAAAAGGAAACAGAATTAACAAACAGTAAACTTAATTTTCAAGCGTTTTTGAAAAAATTAAATTCTTGGGCTCCTCAGCATCTTCTCACCCAGCCACCTCCACCACATTTGAAATATAAATACCCTAAACCAACCAAAAATACACTTCTGAGGATAGCAATACAGTTAGTGAAGGAACCAGCTTTTTATACTCAGGTATTTACGTTTATTAATATTTTTTTTATTAAATAATAATATTAAAATCAAGTTGTTATGGATAAAAAATATTAATTGAGCAACAATTATGTTACCTAATACAATTCATTTAACAACTATTACAGGTCCTTCATTTGATGAACAAAATGAATTTACCTCCTCCATTCGATGGATTAGATGATGAATTTCCAATGGTAAAAGAAGCATATGATATTGAAAAATACAAACATCTTTTTGATATCACAATTGAACCCAAGAATGTTAAAGGTACTATATTAAACAAATCGAGATTTATTCATTTGCATAATTTTATTTTTGCCTTGTTTAATATCTATATTTTTGATGAAAAGACTATGGATAAAGTAGCATCTGTTATATTTTTAATAAAATCAATGAATTTCAGTTCCTGAGGAGCCTGAAGAGACTCAAGAGCAAACTCAACAGGAAGAGGAGAGTGAATCTGAAGAAGAATCGGAGATGGAATCTGATAAAGAATCCAGTAATATGCCTGAGCAATTCATTCCTGAAAAACGAAAACGACCGCAGTCCAAAAAGCGCTTGAAGATTCCCAAATTTGTCAACCCATTGAAGCAGCCCGTGGCTACATCCAGTAGTCAAAAACAAAGGCCCGAAGATGTCTTTGAACGACCTTACGATCCGAAAAGCCGTAAAATCGTGCTGAAGCCGGTCGAGGTGACGAGTAAGCTCCTGGATTCTATGCCTACATCTGATACGTATGAGCGACAGCAGCCAACCAGTAGTACCGAAGGTTTCGGTCTTATTTTTCCGAATAAAAAAAACGAGGAAGAAACCGAGAAGGAAGAATCGTCAAAACCCGAATTTATCACCACAGAGCAGCTGCATGATAACAGGATATCTACTAACGGTAAGAAAAGATTATTTGTTTTTGAATATTTGAAAGAATAATGGCCTGGAAACAAGTTTTAACTTAATCTACTTACAACTGATATTTATATAGATATGATATCATATCATAAATGTAAGATACAGATATTTACCAATATAAACAAAATATAGATTATTAGGAGATAAAACAAATGATTAGATGAATACTTATGACTAAAATATTAAGTTTTATATGCATCTGAACATTGTTTTCAAAAAATTTAAAAAAAAGCTTTATTTAAAATTTTTATTTATGAATTTTTTTTTCAATAGGTATATTTTTAATTCTTACTAAAAACATTTCAATATAAAATTAAATGTTCTTTAATAACTTATATACAACAATAACAAATCTTAAAACATTTCAGATCAAAGAGTTCTTCCTGTGTTTAAAAATTACCATCCCGGAAAACCTTCGTGCCGATTGTATATAAAAAATCTCGCCAAACAAGTGGATGAAAGTGACTTACACTTTATTTTCCGACGATATGTTTTGCGAAGTTCAAGTGAAAGCGAATCAGAGTACGTATTTTGTTTTGAAATTATAATTAAAAATATTCTCAGTTTTAAAAGAATATTCGTATTTCAGGTACAACGTTCGACTTATGCAAGAGGGAAGAATGAAAGGTCAGGCTTTTGTTACTCTTCCTAATGTTGCCCAGGCTCAATTGGCGCTTAATGAAACGAACGGTTATATTTTAAAAGACAAACCAATGGTTGTTCAATTTGCCAAAGTTCCAAAAAAGTAATAGTTACTTAATTGAAGTCACAATTGTAAATAATCTCATAAAATTACCTATAAGAATTTGGTATCAATTGTTTGAATTATTTCATTCAACTGATATTGATTATTGCCATAAATGAATTCAATATTTATTTTTTTTTAATTACTTTGTGTATATATTGTAAATAAAACGTTTATTATAAATTCATTTTGATAAAAAAGATTTTATTTTACTTATTTGATTCACATTCATACACCTTAACATAAGGATTGGCATTGCATAATTTTAAAACTACATACAAAAATTTTAGTACAAAAAAATTTTAACAATAATGAAATTAATTGTAAGTTTAAAACTTCCCTTCTTTTCTTCTTTTAACACCTAATACTTCTAGGTCAAGAGAATCTTTATTAGAAATTTTTTTCTCCAATATACGATTTCTTGTCTCTATACAAACTGGACATTGCGTTACTTTTATCAAAACTATCTTACAATCTTTATGCCGCCAAACACGACAATTGTCTTTAAATATAGAGTCAGTTTGAGATAAATTTAAATCATTACCTAAGCCTTGGCACACTTGCATTTTATCAAAAATGTGCAAAATGCTCAATAACTTTTTAGTGTTATCCAAAATACCTGGGAGTATTGTGCCTTGGATATTAACAGGTAATCCATGTACAGAATAATTCATTGATGCTCCTTTGTCAATAATAAGACTCTTTCTCATCACTGATATCAAAGTATTGTTCTCTTTTACCACATGAGTATTAAAAAACACAATATAGCGATTTTTATTTTCATTCATGAATTCAGTGACAGACCAAGACTTTGGAGTAATAAGGTAACGATAATTTTCTAGGAGATTCGTATATACATCTTCATCTTTATCTTTTCCTAATAAACTCGTTATACTATTCTTATTATTTAAGTCATTTTCTACATTCTTTGAAGCTGTTTTAATTTTAAAATATTATTATATATTATTCATACAATAATAAAAAATTGTAAAATAAATAATATTATACCTGTTTTTATCGGTGAAATAGCTTTTCCCAGATTGCACTGTTTGTCATTAGATTGATTTATAAATTTTCGATTGGCTAAATAAGTTACAGAAATAATACTTTGTTAATAAATTTAAAAAATATTTTTTTATTTCTTATTAATCACATTACTAAATTTATAAGAAAGAATGAACTTTTTAGAAAATTAAAATATACCTATTGTCACTGGTGAGACAGTTTTTCCCATACTAATTTGTTTTTCCGTGCCTTCACTTACAATTTTTCGATTGACTAAATAAACCAAAAACATATTATGTTAATGAAATTTTAAAATAGTTTTGTTCTCTTTATTTAGATTGTATGAAAAAATCTTTTTCAATTAATTAAAGTTTTACCTATTTTTACTGGTGAAATTGGTTTGTTTATAATACATTGCTTTTCAGTTGATTCACTATTAATTTTTCGATTGGCTAAATAAATTAGATAAATATTTTATTAATAAAACTTACAAAAATTTATTATTTTAAAAACAATAAATTTTTACCATCTCTCATTAATATAAAATTATTACTTGATTTATTATAGCAGGAGAAAATAATAATTTTGGAGATTAAGAAAAAATTTATTGTTATGATTGTACAGTGTTAAAAAATTTAAAATTGAATATTCTTATTTTACCTGCCATTATTGCAGAATTTTTTGCACATTCAAGAGTATATGTTAAATTTTTTGTAACTGGCGAAACAATTTTTTTAATTGCTGCATTAGAATCAGATTTTCTGCTATATATTAAAGTTTTTAAAACTTCAGAATCAACTGTTTTAGTTTGTAAGTTAGGATCCGAATGTCTACCAATAAGTGCAACTGAAATACTTTTTTTTGGTGATTTCAATTCTGTACTTTTTAGTGGTAAAGAATGCCTAGTTTTTAATTTTGCAACATTAATTTCACTGGGCCCAGATAAAATGTCAGGCAACTGCTTTGCAATAATGTTTTGGTTATTAGATTTTGTGGGTGTTGTGGGTTTCAGGGTCTCTACATCCTGAAAGAGAAATGAAGGATTAAAAATATTTCCTTTACATAATTTTCAGCTATATTTTACTACCTTGCCAATTTTTATTATTTTTGAAACATTAATTTCAATATCATTAGAAGGAACATCATTTGTTGATAGTTTAAATTTTTTAGCTGGATTATTTAACATAGGCATGTCCTAAAAGAGGCAACTAACTATAAAAAAATATTCAAAAAAATTGAATTTAAGTAAAAAAACCAATATTACCTGACCAATCGTTACACTTCCAGAAGAATTACGTTTCATCCATTTTTCAATAAGCACTTTATTTTCAAAGTCTTCTTTGCGAGTGCCTTTAGGTTTTAGGAGCATCACTTGTAAGACTTAATGTTTCAATTATATCTTAATATACACATAATTCATTACCCGATACATTTAATATTATAATACTAGTGTCACTTAACATTCATTAACATTGTACTTAAAAATATTTATCTTGCCTAATACTGAAAGAAAATCAGAGTCTAGCGAAATGTAATGAGGAACTGTTAAAATTGAACTTAAAATACAAAATAAATTAATTAAACTATATACAATTGTGTGGTATACTTTAATAACTTGATAGATATATTGCAAAATATTCTAACAAATTCTGCTTGTAGCAGAATCTAAGTTTAACCTGAAAATGCAACAGGAATGAATAAATTGGCTTTTTCAAATAAATTTATACTTTCTATTTACTGATTTATATACAAAAGTCGCCGTTGAAAACATACTTGTTTGTTTTTTAATGTTTTTAACAGTAATAGCAGTATAGTAATTAAGGCGTTTACTCCGACTTTTTTGTATACTATGTTATTGCTGTGTTTCTTTGCGCTGTTTCGATTGCTCGACTCCTGGAAGAGCGGGAATTCAAGATAAGAACTAAAACATGTGAATTTTCAAATTATCCGCAATTTTCAAAATTATAAACATTTGATCATATTATTTCGCAGTTTGACTCAGGTTTTATAGAAAATAATGAAACTATTATTGAAACATTAATCAAGAAAATATTAAGCTTCATAAATATCGACGTTTCTTAGGCTTGCAAAAACGTATTTTTATACTGATTAGCGTGGTCGCATCTAAACGCTGAAACATCATTGAGAAACAGTTTCTGATCGATCAATGATATAAAGTATAATTGTAAAACTTACAAATACACGATTAAATAAAAAAGAACTTTACTGCCAAAAAATAGCGAATCACTAGCAATAAATTGTACTTTTTCAAACCAATAAGGATTTTTGCAATATTATTGGTTATTTGACTAACGTAGTTCGCTTGCCGGCCGCGCCGTATCAAAGTCAATTCACCACCACCAGCAGAGCAGAGACAGCATCGAATTCGCGTTGTAATATATTAGGGTGTGTTCACATAAGTATTGTGCGTCCCGTGCTAATGTTGTGTTGTGTATTCAGATTTTAAAAGTAAAGATGATTGTTTGCACACCGATTAAAGATGATTTCAAAGTAAAGCTGTAAAGCTATAATGATTATAGTTTATAATGGGTACTGAATTATTTGAGTGAATGAATATTTCGCGTCATTATAATAGAAATGTATTTTCGTATTACTTATATGTTATTTATAAGGAGTATATTTTAAAGTATTATAATTTACCCCTCATAAGGAGTAAGTTTTGACAAATTAAAAAATTTACTCTTTATAAGGGGTAAATCTTGAGAAATCAAAAATTTAACACCTTACAAGGAGTAAATTTTATAAAATCAAGAAATTTACTCTTCATAAGGAATAAAATTTAATATTTTCCCCTTATAAGGAGTAAATTTTGATATGGATTTTGAGAGCACTTTGCTGCTGAGTACACTCTAAAATTAAATCAGGAAAATACACTGATAAGTTGTGAATATTCACTACTTATCAGTGAATTTCACTGATTTAAATTCACAGAGTAAATTGAATCACAATGCCTATTACTGTGCCTGTATAGTCAATACATATTTATAAGTATAAATCGATATACAAATCTGTTTGTGTTCGGCTGGCGTAATAAAGTTTAATAACGTCAAAATAAATCCTAGAGATTCATAAAAATAAAAAAAAAATAATAATAAATATTATTTTTTGGAATATGATGTATTTACATAGATATACCTACTTAAACTTCCGAGGCTGTGCATCTTTTAAACGGTGCTATGACTCCAGTCGAGCATGCACGCAGTTAGAGGGCGCCCATCGAAACCCATATATACTAGAATTAAATACTAAAACTTGCAAAAATTAACTAAAACAATTATTTTTTTTTTCGCTGTCATTTCAAAATAAATCATAGAACCCAAGAAAAATAATTAAAAAATACATAGAGCAAGTCAGAGAAACCTCATCGAATTGCAATTTTCACCGACCCTACATTAGGACTTGAACCCTAGACCCTAGACGTAGGCCTCAAATCGCATCCTTGGCCAGTTAAAAATATAGTTAACAACTTTAAAAAAAATGGCAAAATGTTACGGGTCAAACGATTCGAAACTGGGCTGCAATGCGGATCCTAAGATCCTCATGCAGTGGACCCCAGCCCTCAAAGTCCTCCACCGCAACACGGCCTCTGAGCTAGATTACAGGAGCCGCCACACTCCCAGCCAGTCTACGTGTAGTGGCTACATTTGCCGCTCGTCTATATGAAATATCGAGTTGTGCATGTAGTAGGTTCAATTTATTAGTTTTTCAGATACTTATCGGTAACGTTATAATCTTTAAAGTCCTTGTATATTAAGAAATTTGTATTTTTAGAGACAAGGTTTAAAGTCGGACCTACTCTGGTAGAAAATTGACCATATTATGGGCGGAATTTCCGGTCAA
>JAPYZB010003146.1:0-10772 GCA_030522745.1 Eupelmus kiefferi | reverse complement strand
TTTTTAATGGGAATGATTTGTTGGTTTGGTTTGTGATGGTAGTAAGTTCTTTTTTAGTTCTTTTATTCGAGTATAATGTTTTAGAAATATCAAGTTTTGGGATGTAATTTTTTAAAAGTGTAGAGTTTTTTGAAATATAAAATATGAGAAGATGGATTACATATTCACTTTTATAGGACTATTTATTTTCCAATATTATTTCAATTTACCGCATGTTTACTCTTATAAACGTGAAGATTCATAGAAACATGAAAATTCGGATCGCACCGAAACCCGTATTAAAAAATGTTCATCAATGAAATCAATTCCCCACAGCAAATAATTATTAGTTACAGTATATTACCGCATTAATCGAATGTTTACCCCCAAAATACATAAACTAACCAAACCACTATCCCGTCAAACAAAAAGACTCAAACAAACAAAATCACCCAGAAGCTCAAACGCACATTTGCACTATAAACATTAAACACATATTAGCACCATCAAACTCGGCCTTTGATGTCATCTCGCGACCCGGCCGCCAAATTACATCAATCGAAACTCGCAAAACCTTTTCCACTCCCACCCCAACAGTCCATTCCCAACAATTTCTCAAAATTCAGTTTACCCCAACGGCAACTGCACCTCCCCACACCGCAATTCTTCTTTTTCCACCACCCCACGCCGCAGCTCTGCAGAGAGCCGAAGGAGCAGCCTTAGTATCACGCGCCGCTGGAATCATACACGAGGCGAGATGTGAATGAACCCGCTGCGGGGGGATTTGAGCCTCCGGGCTTCGCGCGGATCTACACTCGACAATCGTTTTTCGCCGCGCGCCGCGGAGAAAGAGAGAAGAATATATAACTCTCGAAACGGTCTTGTCTATGCCCCAGTGCTTTTACCTCCTCTCCTTTTTCCACTTTCTCTCTTTATGCCTTAGCCGCGACTTGTCGCGCAAAGCCGCGCTGGCCTGTACAAATAACACAATTTGCCGGGGCATGCATAATGCATGAAAACGGCATCAGCCCCCGCGAGCTCTGGGTCAGAGAGAGCCGCCCTGGCTCCTTGTCTATAATAGAATCTGCGCCGCTCGGAGCCCAAGATTCCGTGGGCATATACAGAGCCGGCGCAAGCGTCCATAACGACAGCCAGGCATTCAATTTACAGAATCCCTCAGCTCTCTCTCTCTTCGGCGCGAGTTACAAGAGTCTATACGTGTTCCTCCTTTTTTTACGTCTGCGGAGCGGTGTAGCTATATGTAAGCGTGGTCCACGCCCTTCGTCCTTTTTCCGAGACGCGGACCACTCCTTGCTGGGCTTTGTGTGCAGAGGATGAGGGATTGTGAATGCTGAGGAGGAGAGGAAGATGAAGAAGCTGAATGGTGAGCTGGAGGTTGAGCTTTCAATGCTGGCGTTTCGGATGCAGATTGCCTGGCTATGGAAATAAAGTATGTGTAATTTATTGATTTGGAGATTGGGAGTTAGGAGAGAGACTGATGGGATTGGTGCTTCGTGTGGGTTTTGGGTGACACTTTAGGTGAATTAGGAACGTTTAGAGCTGACGGTTGTAATCGTTGTCATAAAAGAACCATTTGTCAAAGACACGCCTGGGCTCGATTTTAAACAAGTGTATTACTTGCATTTATAAACGATCTTATTAAATAAAGATATCGCTACACCTACGTAGCACAGATCATTGTAAAGTTCCGAAACACGCCGAAAAATCAGCATGCAAGTAACCCAACTACCAAGGCGCGCTTCATAAAGTGAATTACACCTCCACCAATAGCCCGCCAAATTGCAAACGTAAACTTGGCCCTCGCCATCCCGCGCGCCCAACACTCCAGCAATAAACAAGTTTTATCGAAGTTTCAATCTTGAACGGCGCGCGCACCTGCACACGCGCACGCCTGGATCCATCGGCCGAAGACAGCTCGGCGCGCGCGCGCCAGAGGAAAATGAAAAGCGAACCGCCGGGAAACAGACGGGAAGCGCGAGATAACCAGCCAGCAGCGGCAGCAGCAGCAGCCGTGTACAGGCGAGGTAAAAAACAGAGGGAAGAAAGAGGGCTGGAAGTAGAGCGGTGAAATACAGGAGGGCAAGAAATTGAAAGAGAGCGAACGAGAGGGCAGCCTTCTCCCTCTCCCTTGCTACGAAACTACCCAGCGCGCTCCAACTTGAAGATGGGCCAAACTCATTCCAGACTTGGCGAACCGCTGAACGACCGGGAGAATGCCTCGGCGGCGGCTCTTCTTAATACTCCCCGAGCGCGGGTAGGGAAACTTGCGAATTTTCGGCGTGATTTCAATCAGCGAGCAACTCGCGGAGATAATTTGCGAGGACGTTAAGGAACGGGACGCACTTTTTGCTCCCCGGCGAGAGAACCGGGTCCCTCGGCGCGCACAATGCGAGTATAGACGCTGCGAGGGCTCAGACCGCGAGAGACAGAGCCGATCCTGCATATATATGTATATGGGGAGTTCCGCGCGCGGTGGGAGCTGCGGCTGTTTGAGTTTCGCGGGATGAAGTGGTTTAAGGGAGCGAGCTGGTGGCAGCGGTGGGATTTTTTGGGAATATTTTTAACGAGGAGGGATGGGAGTTTAATTTTCTTGGGGTGGGTTGAAAGTTGATAACCTACATAAGGCTTTTGACTAGTGACCCATTATTACACTGTGTATAATGGAACTGAACGTCTTTTCGGTTCCGTCCGGTCTCGAGCAAAGTTGCCGAAACAAGGCCAAACCTATTTCACTTAGGAATTTTTGAAGTCTCTAATTATAATTAAAAAGACGTCAAAGTGCCCCCGGGCGGGGCGCGACGGTTGCGGAGTAATTAAAGGTCACCAGGATCCAGCTAGCAGAGGTAATGGGCAGATGATTAATCCGCGAACTGTGAATAACTCGTCGAAGTTTCTTCAGCTTTTCGGAATCTCATTGTTACGATTTCATTACTCCTCGAACGAGCCGCTCTCCGTCCCTAATTTCCTTACTCTCCAACAAGACGAAACTATTGTTCCGCACTTTTAAACTAAAATTCCCCCACTTATTAGTTACGATCTTCGAAATTTTCCCGGATTCAAAAGCGAACGTATTATCAAATATTAACGCCGCAAGCAGACGAGAGCACACCAGGTGTCAAGCTATACCACTCGTGGCTCCCATCTGCTCATAAAAATTCAAACATCCATTTTTCGACTGCTCCTCAGCCGACGCGGACGCCTCCCTGTACATCCGTCTCTCTCTCTCTCTCTCTCTCTCTCTCTCTTTTTCTCTCGCATAAGATATTCAAGCGCACGGGAAAAGAGAAGGAGCCTTTAATGAATATACCCCGATGGGAGGAGAGAGAGCGAGATTATAATGCGAGGAGACTCGATCTGTCTCCGCGGCGACGGTGCTTTTTATTTTATAAAGAGGCAAAAGAGAGAGAGAGCGAGGGCTCTCGTTACTTACTTAGCATAATGGAGATTAAAAAAAATGGTTACACCGCCGAGGGATTTTTCGGGCTGGAAATCGCGGCGGTGCTGCTGCGGCTGGCTCTCTCTCTCTCTCTCCTCTCCCGGTGCTCTCGTAATTTTATTAGCGGTATACTTTTTTCATGAGCTTCGAGCTTTTTACGGCTGTGTGTATATACCCGCGGGCGTGTCTATATGTATAGGAGTGCATAAATCGGGCCCAGGCAACGCGACGAAATGAAGTGCCGCTGATGTTTAGCTCGCTTATGGTACCGTTAATGCGTTAGCGCTGGAGAGAGCCCGAGTGTTGCCCCGTGGTACGAGCACGCGAGTTTATATACTGTTTTTAATTAAATTACATCGAACGAAAGCGGCCTGCGCGGCAGACAGCACTTTGCGAGCTCGAGATTTAATAGCTGTTATTTGGATAAATTAAACTGAAATATGCGAAGGGGGATGGCTCGAGCGATTTTATATCTTATACTTTACGGGGTGACGCGCGGCTGTGACTAGGAGCACTCGGGCACGTCGAACGTCGAACGTGTTGAATTGATTTAATTGCGCGGCTTTTCACTATAATTTTAATGGATGTCGGGGAGGTTTTTTTGCCGAGTGGAATTATAACAAGTTTACATATAGTCGGGAGTTTTAAGTGCGTTTGCGTATACAGGAAGCAGTGTACTCACTTAAATGGGAGAGACCGGGGCCAAATGCGCGTCGAGCTAAAGTGCACATTCGCGTTCCTTTTTCGCCAATTTCAACACTCGTATCTGGAACAAAAATAGAACAAATTCATTTTGCTGCGGCTGGAGATTAATGTATTGTTAGTATTACATTGTAGTAATAAAAAATAAAGTGACTGATAGGGTCAGGTAGCATAATTACATTCATTTTGTAAGATTCTGACGAATATAGCAAATGTAAATTTGAATTGTGGAATAATTTAAGGACAATACTGTTCACTCTATTTATTGACTGGTACAAAGACGTTTTTACCATAATATAGGAGGTTTTTTTCAAAATAAATATGACAGCGAAGTAATATTACGAAATTATAAAACTTAACTTTCGAATAAATAGAGTGAACAACATTGCCTTTATATTATCCTTATACTATAAATTTACGTTAAAAAAATTCATTTTTTTACGTAAAAACAATTATTTTACAAACTACGCTTTCAATTCAATAGAAAGCTCCCACTCCATATCCAGAGCAAATTTTTCGCCACATCAAGCCAAACCGTCCGCGCTTGAGTCCCTCCTTATCTACCCTTGCACAACAAACCGGAATAATAAACAACATATTAAATGAGCCGTCCAACGGCCGCTTAGATAGGCCCTCTCTGTTTATCCCCCCGAGGACAGCATAAGGAATCGTCCGAGCAAAAAAAGAAATATCGCTCGCGCGCGATCCTTTTTCCAGCCTCATTTACCACGGCCTTACATTACACGCACGCCTGCTCCCACCCAAGAAACCCGAAAAGATTCAGACCTCGCGAGGCGGTCCGATAAAAAAAGAAAAGAATTCAGCACTGTCCAGCAAGGAGACAGCTGCTCCGTAGATAAGCCCCGGAGATTAGACAATGCTCGCTACAAGCTGTAGAGCGAAAGAGAGAGGGAGAATCATCGACAGACGCAAAACCGGATAGGCCCCCTTAGATCGCTTCCTAGGCAAGTTGTCGCGGGGAAGATAAAGTTCGACGGTTAGCTCGCGCGACATAACTCGAGATAACGACGAGGAGGACGAGAGACGAGCGACTGGCGCGCTATCTCGTCTCGGTGCGCCGAGCGCGGCAGATAACTTCTCGGGGGCTCGCGCTGCGTGTGCAGGCGGAAGGACAGGGAAGAGAGCGGGGAACGATAAATAGTTTGGTAATGGCGCAGGGCCCGTGTAATTGACAGTAGCGCGGCTCGTTAAGGGGAGCTTCTCGGGCCTACTTTATCGGGACTTTGAGCGCGGGGGTATGAATTATGAAGGGGTTTTGGCTGATGGGGTTGAGGGATGATCGGGTTGAGGGAGGGTGGAGTTTTGAGGGAGGTGGTTTTGGGGGATGGTGAGGTTTTTTGGGGTTTGTTGGTTGGGATTGGGATTTTGGATTGAGTAAATACATATGAGGAAGTGTTTTCATGGTATATTTCAGGCACGGTGATTATTTATTTCTTTAGCAATCTTATTAAGTGAAAACTCGACACAATCTGTACTGTCTCACGACATCATCTTTAAAATAATTAAGGCGCAGAGATAATAAATAGTAATGAGCTCTTATTACGGCGCAATTTATTTGAAAAATGTATTCTTAACGAGATTATTCATTATCCAGCCATAAGCAGCGAGTTTTATTACTCATTCCTCAAGATTTAATTCTCAAAGAAAAATTAATTTAAACTGCAAAGTTTCACTTTGTCCTTTTAATAAACAATCACGCCAAAACATTATGAAAATAAAGTATCCTCAAGACTCAGTCCTCCACATTACCTTTCTCAAAACAAAAAAAAAATCCACGCAAAAATCTCAAGCCCACCTCACCCAGCGAAAATTCAAAGCAACCTCCGCCCTACATAAACCTTCAAAACGCCCGCATAATTAAAAAAAGAAGAACCCAACCCTCCTCAAAAACAAAAAAAAAACATCTCCATTCACACCGCATTCCTCAGTGTCCATCCTCTTCTCCCCAGCTCTCGCGCAGGGTCAGCGAGCCCCAGCTATTTGTGCACCTCTCGCGCACCTTCACTGCTTTCCTCGACTTTCTCCCTCTCATCTCTCTCTCTTCTTCTGCGGTCTCGCTGAATAACCTCGCGCTAAGGTGAAAAGGCGCCGCGCGGCGCCGCTGGTATGTTTCAAAGAACGCGCGAGGGGCTGCGGGGGCGGCGGAATTAACTGGGGCAGATTGAAAGAAGGCGCTCGGATAAAGAGGGGAGAAAAAAATTGCTAAAGAAGCGCTCGCGCAGCTGAGCTGGTATTTCAGCTGGAGAAAGAGAGAGAGAGATAAGATAAAAACAGAGGGAGAGGTCTGTAGGTGACTCGAGCGCGCGAGCAGACGAACACGCGAAAACTGGTTTTGGGTCGAGTTAGGTAAGCGCGCGTGCGGCTCGTTAAACGGTTTATTGATGCGTTATTTTTTAATTGCGTGTTTGATAGCGTCTCGAGCAGGCGCGCATCCTCTTGATATGCCCTGCGCGCGCGCGCGCCTGAGTGTGTATGCACACACTGGGTTAATTATATTTTAGCGGCGCGTGTATACTCCAATTTACGGCGTTACAATCGCGAATTTACGAGGCGACGTTGGCGAGCGTAATGGCTTGGTAAGCTTGCCTGAGTGGCCGTGTAATTATCATACAATTACGATGGAGTGAATTGCGTTTTTATACGTTTTATTGTGCAAGAGGAGAGAGTGAGCTTGGAGAGGGAGGAAGAGAAGCTACTTTGTTCGTTTTGAGAGTTATAATAAGGTTGAAGTGGCTGATAAGGAATGAATTTAATAGTGGCGCAATGATTGAAGCTAATAATTGCAATACTAATTAGGTCGGATCTTTGAAGTTTTGTCAGGTTCTAATAAAGTTTTAATAAATATTAGCAAAAATATATTTAATTATAAGTAATAATTATGATGATCTATTATTTTGCAATCTTTCCATGAAGTATCACTATCCCGTCACATCAAGAACATTCTTCTAATGATTCCATTACATAAACAACCGCCATCACAAACGTCGTATCACCTTCCATAAACCAAACAGCCTAACCTCCCCATAACTCTCTTACCATTCAATAAAAAGACAAACACCCCGGCACGTCCCTGCAATACACACACACACTACGAAATTCACGAACATTATCCGCAAACTCGCTATCCCAATAAATTAAATATCGCGCCTCCGACTCGCACTACACCTTCCCCGCAACGCCTGGCTCCGCTATAACGGCAAAAATATGACCGGTGATTTATCCGCTCGGCCCGGCGCATAAGTACACGCCGATCGGCGCCTCCGGCTCTTATAATTCACGCCGGGCGATCCGCTCGATTTCGGAAAAATCGAGAGACCGTCTTCGCCCCTGCGGGTCCGGAAGAAAAATAGACGAGGCGCGATAGCGAGCGCAACGAAAGAAATAATAGAAAATTCGCCTGATCGCGTCTTGCGCACGTCAGGCCGAAGACTATAACAGGGGCCGTGTATATAGCTAGAAGGAAAAGAAAAACGAGAGGTCGAGAGAGAAACGAGGGACCAGACGGATGTATAACTGGGACGTAAAAAATAGACTCGCTTGTCGCGCGCGAGCTGGAGCTCTCCGGAGATGGAGGAGAGATAGTCCGGATGATAAAGCCGGCCGTTTTACTCGGGATTTTTCGCGATTGAAATATGTAAGCGCGAAATTAATGTGGAATCGGTATGGCTGGAGGATCGCTTTTTTTTCCTTTTGGGATAAATCATTCAGGGAGTTTGGAGTGAAATATCGATGGGTCCGCGAGCGTATCGGGTTAGCGGATAATAATATGTATAGGAAACGGGCCGTTTCTTATTTAGAAGCCATTGATTTAATTATGATGTCTATGCTCGATTTGATTTAATGGCTTCGGCTGGAGGCCTGATTGATGGTTTTTTCATTGGATGCAAGTTGGGATATAGTCGGAGGGGCCCGGCTGATAGATCTAAAAAATGCCGGGAAAACAGCGCTGCGAGTGTAACGAATGTGAAACCGTATCGATAATTCGATCGATAACCTGAGGAAACTGGTCTTCGGGCCGCAGTAATGTTTTCCATTATCGTGAGTTGTAAATCAAAGCTAACAGTAGTAATGACTCGGTTACATAAAATTACGCTCTTTAATATAGCCGGAGTGAAACGTCGATCTTAATTTACTATAGGAATATAGTTAAGACAAAATTCCTATAAACCAAACCGAGATTTCACTTATTTACCAAACTTTCCAAAATAACAAAACGCATCAAAATAAATCCTCACCATGCACCATCTCAAATTAAAGCCACATATCTCACTCCACCAATTGAAAATATCCCCTAATTCATCCCGCTCCAGCTGAACCAAACTCCATCCTCAGCTACTTATTAATCAGAGCGCTCCTTCGATCTATCATACACGCAATATCCACCTCCTCCCACATCCTCCCTAAAGCAGCATCACGCGGCCCGCTTTGCCCAGACATCACGTGTGTGCTGCCTGAGGAGGGGGCGCAAGAAAAGTGGCAGGCACACATCCTGCAGCTCCTCGTCCCGGCTACATCCTTATAAATTTTGGAGAACACGTCCCGGCCCTTACGAGCCTCATTTTTTATCCGCTCTATACCAGCCGGCTGCCAGCACCACCTGTCGGTCGCCTCTCCACGGCTTTTCCACCTGCGCCCGAAGGTCATCAGCGGGCCCGGACACACAAAGGCGAAAAAGAGGAAAAGTCGAATGGATGGCTTGCGTGATTTTAAGGGGGAGGAGAGAGAGCAGTTGGCCGAGCCATAAGGCACGCGCGCGGTCACGCAGAAGCGCGTGCCGCTGCTAGGCATCGCCCAGCGGGTAGCTTGGAATAAGAGCGGTTAGATGCCGCTTTTTTCTCTCTCGGAGCTGAGTAGGAGATGTGGGTTAGGCGGGATGGTTAATTAAGCGGGATTCCAGAGGTTTTTGTTTGCCGAGGTGGGGGGAGGTCTGGGCGGGTTGATCGGGTTTTGAAGGAATTTTAATAATGGGTTGAGCGAGCGGGTCTGGATTATTGGAGTGCGGGAGGGGTCGAGTCGGATCTGATTAGTGCGAGGACTGGTAGTTATGTTTTTTTTCTTCTTT
This sequence comes from Eupelmus kiefferi, assembly GCA_030522745.1. Lineage (NCBI taxonomy): Eukaryota > Metazoa > Arthropoda > Insecta > Hymenoptera > Eupelmidae > Eupelmus > Eupelmus kiefferi. The sequence goes on along the minus strand of JAPYZB010003146.1, from coordinate 1,551 downwards.
TTTTTATTGGAGCGTATACATTATTTACTAACCGAGCGAGTATTGTATTTACATACTTTTTTAGAAATACATCATCGACCACGTTCAGTCATTCTCATAACTCATTCTTATATACGAAGATCTGGAATTTATAACATTCAAATGTCAACACTAGAAGTCTATCTCACGACGTTCTCCGAGCGATTACACCCGTAACCCATTTCGTCAACGAAAGCAATCAATTTCCCTTTATTAACCAGCCGCTTGATCCCGGCCCTATAAAAGCGTCAACAACAACATCCACACCCCCAAGAAGCTAAAATAAACACCGAAAATCGCCATAAATTCCAACTCCCCCAGCCCTTCCTACCCCTATCGTCATCAAAATAAAAGAAAATAACAATCAAGCTAAGATAAGAGGTCGGATCGTTTGTCACCCTCTAGACCAGTCTATTATACGCAAAAAGCGCGTCCTTCCAGAAAACGAGGACGAGAGAGTCAACTGCAGCTATATTTTCGAAAAGAGAAGCCGGAGGATCATCGCAGAGCGCGCGCACGCTTCCTCCATTACTCATACACTTCTGGACTCTGCGAGCAGCGCGCGCGCTCGGTCCGTTTGTCATCGGGCCGCGCCTGGTCCTTCCGCACGAGATACCTAATTCGCCGCCGGCGGACCTATCTCCTTTTCCCATCGAGCCTTTCTGCCCACATATCCGACTCTTTGTCTCTCTGCGGAGGATATGCTTTTTCCTTCTGTCTCTCTCTGGGAGCGCTTCGATTTCCTCTCAGTTGTTGGCTCTCTCTGGGCTCTCTCGCGGGGGAGTGGATAATAGCTTCCGCGGAATTGGCCCAATTCCCGGGGTTGGATGTCGTGGAATTATTATGTATTATGGGGTATGGTTTTTATTTGTTTTGTTGGGGGTGGGGGGAGGTAGATGAGTTTTGGGAGTTTGCGTAGTTGTTGGGAAGAGATTTTTTTTTGTTGGGATGCATGCTGGGTGTAGCGTGGAGGAGAGAGATTGGATATAAATTTAATGGTTGAGAAATGGATTGAGTTGTGCGTTCAATCTTTATCATCGTCGGATTATTAATGGTTCTCTCTGGCTTTGGAGAAATTTATCTGATTTTCTGGATAGGTCTATGGCAGGCTGTTGGTTTATATATGTAATATAATGATTAAATATAATCTTAGGCTTGACTATTTCTATAAAAAAAGTTATATCAGAAATACAGTTCAATAGAAAAAAATTTATGAATTTTCATAATAAGATTATATTTTTCAAATGTTGCAGTTAGTGAAATTAATGATAAAGCTTTCAAAACATAATGTGTTTATCCTGTTAGGTTAACACCTTGTTAAATAAATGTTTGTATTATTACAACTCGTAAAATACCAAAAGCATTGAATATTATCAAAACTAAGCGAAATGTAATTTAACACATTCCGAAATGCAGGAACATCCGCCCAAAAGTGATTTTGCAGCTACAAAGGCTAAACTTCGTCTTGCTACATTATCAAAGTACAGTATTAGTTATAATATTATTAGTCGGAGACGAATCAAGCAGAAATTT
>JAPYZB010003145.1:0-15344 GCA_030522745.1 Eupelmus kiefferi | reverse complement strand
TTTTTTTAGGTTCTATAGATATAGATCGAGTTATAAGAGAAAGAGATTTCCAAACTGTTGATGAAAATGTTAATAATGTTATTGATTATCATTTAGAGAGTGAATACGATGTAAAAATTCTAGATCCAAATTTTGTTAAACTATTTCGGTTGGCACAACTAGCAGTTGAGTATTTATTGTATTGTAAACAATATTTGGATCAAAGTGTTGTTATCTTGAAAGAGGAATTAAAATACAAATTAGAAGAAAATGTCAAATTAAAGGAAGAAGTTGTTAGACTTCAGGATACAGTAAAGGAAACTAAAGAAAAGTTCAGAGAAAAAAATAAAGTTGTAGAATTGAAATCTGATCCACATGGAGAGATTCATAAAGTAAGTCAATAGAGAATAACATTTCACAAATCACCAATTAACACATAAACAAATTACTTATTGATTAATAAAATATTTTTTGAAGAGCTATATCTTTATTTTTTTAAATGTAATAATAAAAATCAAATATTATGTGACTCAAAAAATTAGTATTATAAAAATAACTGAATCAAAATCTCAAATAAAGAAGTTTCAGAATATAAATACAAATTTTTCTAAAAATACACAAGCCACAACTAAAATTATTAAACATAAATCTACTTTAGTGTCCGCACTGTCCAAAGACCTTCGTCTCAGCGTCGTTTGCTAATGCACACCTGGTTCGTCGTCACTCGAATCTGTCGGAGGTGCTGTCGTCGTCACCGGGCCATGAGGTGTACCGAGCTGAGACTGAAAAGTTACACAACGAAATCAAAACGCTGAAGGAGCGATTGAACCAAACTGAGCGCGTTATACGCAGTGAATCCAAAAGTAGCGAAATAAGTAAGCGGGAGAAGACGCTGGGTGAGGGAGATGGACAAATGTATGATGACCAATACAAGAGGTACCAGGAGGAGATCAGCAATTTGAAGACTATGCTCTTTACAGAGATCAGGGTGAGCAGCACTCTGTCTAAAAATAGGATAAATAAAGATTTTCTTGCTTTGAAAAAATCAATTAATATCACACATTGATAATGAAATTAGTGAAAAAATCTTTTCAAAATTTTTATAGCTACCCTGGTAGAAAATTAACTATATTCTGGCCAGAATTTCTGGTCAAAAAACGTTAAAATGACACTTATCTAAAAATTCTGGAAATGCTTTGTACAGAACTTCTTGATAAGTGTCATTTTTAAATTTTTTGACCAGAAATTCTGGCCAGAATATGGTCAATTTTCTACTAGGGTAGCTGAAAGAAAATACTATGAGTTCATATGTATACAATTTTCTTCATTTTCTCCTTGTCAAAAATATTTTGCATTTTGTATAACAGCAAGAAATTAAAAGTCAATTTTTACATTATCTACTATCGACTTATTAGTAATAGTAATTTATTATCTTATAAATTAAAATAAAATTTTTCGTTTTAGAATATTAAAAGAAAAGAAAATAACTCAGTACAGCAAGATAATGAGACAATACACGAAAGCATAAAAGAATTAGTGAGCCAACAAGAAAACGAAATTCAAAGATTGAGGAATCAATTGCAAGAGCATGTAAGACTTAATTCAGAGTTTTTTATAACTTTTTGTATATTTTTGTATATTTTTTAAATAATAATTTTTTCTACATCATACATTTAGTTATCATCAAATGCAAATGAAGTTCAAAGCAAATTAGTTAAGCAAGAAGAATTCTGGAAATCTAAAATTGAACAACTTGAAGGCCAATATCGCAAAGATATCGAAAATATATTTACGCAACTAAAATTATCCCAAGAATCTGCATCTCATATAAAATCCGAATATGAAGAAAAAGTCGCATTTTTAGAAAAGCAATCATTGGATCAATCTAAATTACTTGCAACTCAAAGTGAACAATTAAATAATATTACAAAGGGCATGATGGACAATCAAAATAAAAATGATTCTGAAGTACGGAAATTTGATAAAAGACAGAAAACCGAAAGCTTAACTGAGGATACATTAGATACTGACTCTAGTCAAAATGTAAAAAAATCAAGTATACAGAAAATAGTTCGAAATGATAAAAAATCACCTAGTATAATAAAAAGTAACCAAAGTTATGAAAGGCTATTGAGCATCAAAAAAACAGAAGATCATCCAAAACCAAAAAGTCGCGAGGAAATAGCAAAAGAGTCTAATCTTTCAAGACTGTCTTTTACTAAAGATAAAAAATCTGAAAAACCTGCAGGTAATAAAAAAACTATGAAAGCTGGCAAAAAATATACTTCTCTTGATGAATCGGAAAAAAGCGAAACAAGCACCATGTCAGAAACTGAAAGTGAAACTGAAGAGGACTCTGAGGAAGAGACAAGCGAATCGTCAGCAACGCATACTGAAAGTACAAATGATGAAGCACCTTCTGAAGATAATAAAAAGCCTTCAATTTTATCTAAAGTAAAAGTTTTGCTTTTTCTTTTACTTTTATTAATTTTTTACATTTGTTAAATTTGTCGATTTATTAAAATTAATTCGTGCTTTGAATTACAGCAAGATAGTCGTCTTCAACGGCGTCCATATTCAATATCATTAGATACGGTTCGGCAAGAATTACAAGATTCTTTTGACCGTAAACTGAGAGACTTGGGAATCGATCCAGAATGGGATGGAATTCCTGTAGTAACTTTTAGACAAAAATTGGAAACTCTCCAGCATCATCAAAATATTGCTTCAAAAGTAAGAAAATGAAGTTAAACATTTTTTTTCGCTAGAGTTTCCAGTAAAAAATTTATTTATATTAAACTTTCAGAAATTTCCAAAATACGAACAAATTCGAAGAAAGGTACTTGAGGAAGTATCTAGAAGAATATCTATAAATCAAAAATCTCCAAAAAATCTTGAATTAGAAAAAAAGTCATTTTTAAACAAAGCAATGAAAAACGTGAAGTCGAAAGCTTTAAAAGCACTAAATGAATTTAAAGTTCAAAAAGGAAACGGTAAGAATGTTTTAAAAAAATTTTAAATTAAAATATTATTACTGTGTTAAATACTATCATTATAAGAATATAATACATAAATTTTGTCGGTTAAAATATCGAATAAATAGATTAAAATTTCAGATTTAAATTTATTGCTTCTTATTTTCTAGATTCTTCAACACCTGTCATGAGTTCAAAAAATTCGACTCCTCGAGGTCCTCAGCCAAAACGTAGATTTAGTCACGAACTTTTACCTAAAAAACCGACTCAAATGGACATTCAGGAAATCAAAAAACAAACTAAACTTGAATCAGCTAAAAAGCAGAAAAAAGAAGAACAAATTTCAAGACCAAAGTCTAGTTTTCAGGTTGAAGAAATTTTAAAAAAACCGACTGTAGAAACTGTAAGTGATCCGCCTAAACGTACAAAACTACAACGCTCTTATCAAAGTATTGAGGAGTTCATGAGAGACATTGAAGAAAGTCCAAAACTAGATATGCAAAGTACAAAGGTTACCTCTACTCCATCTGGAAATGTAAAGAATGTACTTCAAGATACATACACCTTTGCTAATGACACTGACGAACAAGTTAAGAAGCCTGAAGCTATGTGGGCTTTAACTTCACCTAAAAATAACAAAAGTGTCTTAAAATCTACAACCAGTGCTGTGAACAGCATAGTGAAGAAAAAAGTACTGTTTGATTTGGAAAAAGAAACTAGTTCTGAGAAAGTGTCCACAGCAACGAAATCTATTGGTGAATTTGTTATTGAAGATAATGATGAACAGAAAGAAAACAATGATAGTGATTGGAATATTTCAAGGTTTGTATAAATTATATTAAATTGTAATTAACTAATATTACCAATCCAATATTATAAAAATGTTTTTATTTCTGAGTACGTTAAATTTGACTTTTTACGCGTGTTTTCAGTATGCTAAGCAGCGGCTTACGAACTCATTTGAATCAATGTGTTAAGCACTTTTCTTAGTATTTGAAACACTTAAACACAAGTATGATAAGCACTTTTTATTTATTTTATGATTTGAGTATTTATCCTTTATTTCAAATTTGCACAAACTCAATCCTTGATTCGCATGATTGTCATCCTTACTTTATACACACTTATTATTTCAAACCTATCTAGAATCTCGAATTATACATTTTTATGAAACTCATCTAACAGTCTTGTTTTATGTTTTTTTAAAAGAGTATTCGCAACTATTGCCCTAATCAGATGCGCGTTTTACTTGTTCGTAGGCCCTACTCGTTTGTAAAATACCTCCTTGGCGAACAAGTTGAATAATTTACTGTTAATAAATTATTACTAGTGCATTACTGACGATGTCTAGAACATTTCGAATTTTCAAACAAACAAAATCATTTCACACCTTTGCTTAATAAACGATTCAATAAACGTTAATTATTTTCGCCATCCAGCTATGGAGTAAGGGTGGCAGTATGTGCTTGTTTTATTATTACTTTATTCTAATTATCCTATATTTACAGTATCTCAGATGAAAAAGAGAAGGTGGACGAGAAGAATGCAAGCTCTGAAAATATTCAATTGAAAACTTCACAAAGTGAAAAGATTGCGGAAATTTCTAGAAAGATTCAAGAGAAGGTAATAGTAGAATAAAAAATATATTTTTGCGCTATTATTAATACTTTAATTATCCCTAAAATAGATCCTTTCAAATGTGCAGTATAATAACAGTTTTTTACCTTTAGCTCGAAGCTTCTCGTCGAAAGCCCGCAGGATCCATAGAAGCGATGTTTGCAGCTAAAACTTATACTAACAACGATAAAACTGATGAAATTCTTAATAAGCAGAATTCCACAAACTTGATCAATTCTGAACTGGAAAGTCCTACTAGTCATATTGAGCCTAAAATTCGAACTACAGTTAGTCAAGTGCCTCGTCCAGCCCCTCGTAAGCAGCTGTTTGAAACCAAAGACTCTGACTTAGATCTAGATATAGATGAATTATTAAATATTAAATAGAAGTTAAGATAATACTCTAAAATGGAAAATGTGATTTATTTATGCCATATTATTTTGAACACAAATTTTCTTTTATATATAGTACGTAAAGATTATTTGAATGAACTTATTAAGTTTTTGTTGTAGGAAAATGTTACTTACGTAGATTACGTTACTAACCAAAGATTTGTTTTTCAAAAAACAATAATTTACTAATTTATGTACCATTTACATCCTATTAGGTAATTTATTTTTGAGATTTTAATTTTATTTTTTATTTATATAATATTTGCAATAATCAAAAATGGCATATATAAATTCATAATGTCTGTTTTTATGTATAGAAATGAATTTATTTGGCTTACTTTTGAAAGCTGTATTGAAGTATTATTATGTGACGTTTGAGCAATATTTTTTACAACCTTTTCTTATTTGTCAACCACTCGCGCCACTATAAACGTTGTATGACTTTACAATTTTTTAAAGTCAAAACATCGCACAAGTACTGTAAGTGCAATGAATAATTGTATTTATCATAAAATATTTATTATCTTTAGTACTTATAAAGGTGGAAAAAACTGATTAAATATGTATAGTGTAGTATTGCCATTATACAATATCCACCGATTGAAATTATATATAATTTTTATATAGTCTTATGTAATGCTTAATTTTGGATATTTTGTTATAAAAATATGAACTGAAATTAATATTTATTATATTATATAAAAGCGAAACAAAATAAACATTTTTATTTGACCAAACAAATTTTTTACCGTTTTTAATAGTTTTTATGTAGTTGTAAGAAATTAGTTTTTCAATGCAATTATTAAAATTATGAATTATTAATTTAACAATATAAAATTTTCTCAATAATAATTTGAATTTAGCGCACAAATTTTTTCTACAATGGCGCAAATATGGCCGATTTTTATCGTGATGTGCGTTTGGAGAAGCCGGCAACGGCAACAAGCGTTCAGAGAAACTAGTTTTTACATCATTTAATTGTCAATACTTTAATTTAACTATGTTGCTAAATTATTTGATCAGTCATGCAACTATTTTTTTATTCAAAGTTAAAATAAACATTTGCTTCAAGAAAAGAAATCGATGATTATTTTCGTTTAAATATAGGTTATCTTTATTGTTTACATTTTCGAAAAAACGTAAGTCATATTTGTTTTTGAAAAATATTTGCAATAATAGAAATTATATTTTACTTTGTAAACATTTAAAATTCTAGGTGGTTAATAAAATGAAAACAAATTGAAGATAAAATGGCAATGACGGATGAATCTGATTTACTTTGTCTTGTTTGCAATTCAAACATTGATTTAAATTCTTGCACAAATATTTTTTATGTTTGTTTACCTCATAATGGAGAAGTCTTAGCAAATTTTGTATTAAAAGTACTAAAATTGTCAGCTTCGGATCTCAAAAGTTCTAGCATTTGTTCAAGATGCTACAATTTATTTGGAATGCTTGAACAGGCACAATGGACAGCTACAAATATTAAATGTGAAATTTTTAAAGTCTTTCAAAAAAATCGTTATGAGAAGTCACCTACAAATATTTCTGAAAACCATATAGAAATCAATGAGGTTACTAATTATCTATTTTATTAGCTCTTTATGAAGTTTAATAATTTTATTTAATTTAATTAAAGAAAATATTTTCTTCAGGTTGCAGAAAATTTTACAAAGAGTGAAAGAGTCAGTGAAATCAATGAAACAAAAATAATTGCAGAGCATTTATTAGAAAATAAAATTAATTTATTAAGTAATACCATAAATCCAGTTACAAATAAGTCAATAATTATTAATGATTCAATACTTAAAGATATTGATGAATCAAATGTGATAAATAGTGAGAAAGAATCCAAAGTAATTAATTTTCCAAGTTCTCAGCAATATTTAGAAACTGATAAAGTTTCTAACGAACCTTACACAACAGATAGTGTAAAATTAAATAATGATAATATTTCTATATTTTATAATGAAGACTTTAAGGTGTCTAAGCTTGAAGATCAAACAAATTATGAACAGAAAGATGCAATAGATATTTCCAATTTACAAAATGATGCTAATATTGATAAAAGTATGTATTATTAATAATTTTTTAATTAAATTAATCATTTGTGATTAAATATTATTCAGATAGTATAGAGGTGATGTTTAAGATTGGAATAGAATAAAATAAGTTCTACTGAACAAAGTTATAATAATTAAAATTAAGATCAAATTCAAATTAAAAATTACAGAATGAGTTAATATTTAATATTTAAAAACTATATAACTTAATATATACATTTTATACCAGAAATTTATATAAACTAAAATTCTGTTATTCATTATTATTTCAGGTACAAATCTTATAGTATCTTTAGAAAATACAGTATCGGATTCCAATAAAAAATCTTGGAAATCACAAAAAGTTTCAAAGTACAGCCAAAAGCCCTTGAAGCATGCCTGTCCTACCTGTAATAAAATGTGGAGAACTTCCACAGAACTTAAAATTCACATGAAGTCACATTCCACTGTTCGACCATACATGTGTGAGAAATGTGGACAGGCTTATAAACACAAGCATGCCTTAGAAATTCATGTAGGTATGCATAATGGTGTAAATCCTTTTCGTTGCAGTCACTGTGACAAATGTTTTACGCAAAAGGGAGCTTTACAAAGGCATTTACGTATGCATACCGGTGAGACTCCATACCAGTGCGAGCTATGTGGGAAGAGATTTGTACACCATACAAGTTATAATATGCATGCTCTATCACACACTGGGCAAAAGTCCTTCAGATGTCATGTATGTTAGCAAACTTTTTTTATCTAATGTTTACTTATAAAAGCAAAGTTTATAATAATATTGATTATAATGATGATGATCTTTGATAAAAATTATTAAAACTGAAAACCTGGTTTCTTTTAATTAATTCACTAGAATTTAAACTTTGCATTAGATCTGTCATTCAAACTATTTTTTTATTGAAGACTGTTTAGATTTATTCATGCAAAGTCTGCACATAAATCTTAAAAACCATTCCAAAATAATAACTTTCTTAATGTTTACATTAAAAAATTGTAAGAGTCAACTAATTTTTTTTCTTGTGTCTATTAATGATTTTCAGCTATGCAATCTGTCTCTAATGTCAACGTCGCATCTTAAGCGCCACATGCGTGTGCATACGGGAGAACGGCCGTACAGCTGCAACATTTGTGATAGAAGCTTTGCCGAAAGATACAATCTGCTTGCCCATCAAAAAGTTCACGATCCTTTGCAGTCTTCTGCCAGAGAACTTAAGAAGAAACAATACAAGTATGCATTGTTGATGTTCTATTTTAACAATTCTATTTTAAGATCGAAAAATAAAATCATGTAATTGATTGTCATTGTGACCACAGGATTGAATTTTTAAAATAAAGCATTGTTTTACATACAATTCTTTTAACAATAGAAAAAACAAATCGGTTACTAAACATTTTTAGACTATATAATCTGTTTTTATATTTATATAATTCAACTTAAATTTAGAAGCTCTTGCAACATAATATACTTATATATTAAAGAATTATTAATTTTTGTTTTGTATCATTAATCTCACGTAAAACTGAAACTTGAGTATTGAAAAAACAAATTAAATATTGCTGACTATTTTTTAGAATTAAAGAGGCTTAAAACTATTTTAAAAGTTAGTATTCTTCCATGCACATTTTTTATTCAATTTACAATGCTCTTACTCATTTTGCCTCTCAATGACACCTTCACACAATTCTTTAATGCTTATGTCATGTTTTTTTTTTTATAAGAACTAAAAATTAACGAGAAGTAGAAGGTTTTAGTAAGTCTTTTAAATTAAAAAAGTGGTTACAAATAAAAAATTGGTATTAAAATAAATTGTTGAATAAAAAAGTCGTTATTGATTGGCTCGAACTATCCATTAACTTTATCGAAAAAAGGCCAATATTTCGGATGTCTTCTGGTTACATTCCTCTTCAAAGCAATAAATCGAAAGAGTAAATGACAAACCCGAGGTTTGACATCGTCAAAATTTATAAATTAACTATAACTGAGATTTCAAAAATAATGTCTGATTAAACCCGACTGTATTCTACTTAAAAAGTACACATCCGCTTGTCATAAATTAAATTCATAAAAGTATAGTTTACATTATTTATAATGTAAAAAATTTAATTTTTTCTATTACATTATCAAATAATTGAACTAGTTAAATGAAACTAAAATCCAAAAAGCTTTAAAAATATTTGCCAAAATAATCATTAAATTTCTCTCCAGGTGCGATCAGTGCAAGTCTTCCTTCTCCAAAAAGCAGCAATTTGAAATCCACTTAAAGCAGCATTCCTCAGAAAAAGTAGACAACAAATGGATAGATCAAACCGTCAACGTAGCGACACAAAATGAGACGGACTATCCAGCGAACGGCGCCGATCTGCTCGAATCGTGCGTCAATGAGGTGTGGCAGAGCCTGACCCTGACCAATAACACTGATGAAAGACTGAACAATCGACAACGGTAGCAATAGTATCATCAAGCAGATACGGCTCGTTTAGCAAAGGTTTCTCTGCAGAGTATTGAAATAGGTAAAATTCGATATATACCTAATTTTCAATAAGTAATTTTTCAGAAAAGTCTTAAGTTAGCAAATATCAAAGAAGAAGTTTAAAGTCACTTGTACTTAAATGCTTCATAGTTTAGTTGCCGAGTTAGATATTAAATTAAAATATTCTTAAAGAGGCACTGCGAGATGTGACGTGAATAATTTTAAAAGTATTATAAATGAATGAAACTTTTTCACGGTCAGTTCAAATATTGTTAATTCATAAGATTAAAAATGAATAGAGGTTCCAAGGAAGAAAGTACACTAGAAAATATTTTGAAATATCCATTAAAATCCAGTTTTTTATTTTAAATAATCCTTTTTATAACAATTACATGCGATTTTATTATTTACAATAACTTAAACAAGTTTAGTGCACGTTTTTGTTTTCTGTAATTTAATTCAAAAAATGGTTATTTTAAAATTGCACTAAAAATTTTAATAAAAAAATTTTTATACAAACATTAAAAAAAACTGCAATTTCAGGTACAATTTGTTGTAAAACAAATATTAGTATAAATAACCACTATTAGTATACAAAACGTATATAATAATGTATTTTGTATATGATAATCTATACAAATATTTTATCCTATTTCAATAATTTTTTTTTATAGTAGTACGATATGAAAATATCATTTCAAATTTTAATAAATCGCGTTTAAGTTTTTAAGAAAGTATTGAGCTTTCACTCTGCTCTTCAAATAATGAAAGACTGCATTGATATATTTATATTTTATTTTACTGAAGAAGTTCACCATATATATTTTAACCACAATAAATGACCAAAAATATTTTTATGTGAATATCTCAAGAAGTATTAGTTAAGAATAGTTTAATAAGAATTTGTAATAGGAAAAAGCACAGTTTTCTTTAAAAAGTGATATGTAATAAGACCTAAAAAAAATGCCATTTACTGCCTTAATGTAAGGAAGCGCACACATTTGCTTTTATAAACGCACTATAATTTTACTTCTAAAAGTTTTTATACACCATTAAATTTTGTAAAAGAAATGTATTTTCAAAAATATTGGTTTTTCATATGTTTCATATATTTGTACATATAAGTGAAGTAATAAACTTCATTTTTTTGATAAAGATTGTGAAAAAATATAAACCTTATTAAACTAGATATTTCTTCTATTTCTAAGTTTTATTTATCAATATTCCGCCTACTTTACTATAACAAAAACTGTTGTTAAGTGCTTTGTTTGTAGTTAACTATATAATTATTAAAACGTAAAAAATTAAGTAACATCTTCGTAATTTTTTAGGATAAAGTAGTAATACTATAATACTATTACATATTTTTCTGGTATTCTTTTTAAATAATCTGATTAAATACTTTTTTATCGTATAAAAGACACCTCACTCAAACCATCATTATCGATAATCTTCTTCTAATATATAAATGATTGGCACATTAATTCCACTGTAGTTTGTTAAAATACCTTATTACAGTGTAAAATAATTACAATTTAAACAATAATTTCAATACTTTTTTCCTAATCAGCACAAAAATTGTGAGATATAAAAAGTGAATGTCTGAAAGTTAGTACTTTTTATAACATTAATTCAATGAATCATGACGATGCTATTTTTTCTATCGCAGCTCTATCAAATTGATACAAATGAAAGTCTTCTTTTGCAGTATAATCTACAGCACCTTTTCTTTTGTAAAAATTCTTTGCAGGGTTCCAATCAGTAACAACAAATTCCATTTTGCCAATATTTTCCTTTACTGCTTTCTGTAAAGAAATAAATTAATGAATTTATTATTAATGAAAGTTTATCAGTTAAAAAAGTATTTACTCTACTCAATAATTAACATTATTTTAACAAAAACCATTATTAGTTTACAACATTAAATAGTGCTATACATAATTGATGACTCTCCATAGTGTCAGAACAGATGTAATTAAATAGTCTTTCAGTTACTTGATTAGATAACTTTATAGTAACAGTCATTAAAATTATCAAGATAGTTTTACACGCTCCATGTCATCAGATTGTATAAAAGCTTTAATAAAATTGTTTATTTACTTTTAAGACTTAAAAAATTTTTATTTCTATTTATTCTATAAACTTGATTTAAAATTTTAATTTTTAATTTATTATAGTAATTGAATAAAAATAAATTGTATTTTAATTAATTGATAATTTATTTAAAGTATAATACATGCACTTTTCATAGGTTTATATCAAACTTTGCATTGTTAGTGTAAACATAAAATAAAAATTTTTAAATAAAGGCTTTTTAAAAACTTACTTTAGCAATCGCTTGCATAAGTTTGTCACCGATGCGATGATTGCGAAATTTCTCTTGTACATAAAGATCCTGAAGGCACATATTTTTCCCAAGTCGTATGGTATACGTGTAAAAATAATGACCATAACCAACCACAGTGTTGTCAATTTCAGCAACATAAAATCCCATGTTAGGATTATCTACATCAAAAGTGTCTCTTTCCAATACTAAAATAATAAATCATTTCTAATAATAGCAGAACCTACTTATTTGTATTAAAATTTTAAGCTATAGCTATTTTCAGACCAGTAAGTTTGAAAGCATAATAAATAATTATTTTTATCAGATTACATTATAATTGACAGATAACACAGTGTCATTCAATTAACTATTCAAATAAAAATAATACCTCACCTTTAACATCAACTTGAGGGCTGTTGAAGTGTTTGTGGAAATTCGCTATTTCCTAAATGAAAATATATCAAAACAACACTGAATTAGATTACACTTCTATTTCAAACGAACTACGGAAAATAATAAAAACACTTTCTTCTTTACCTTAGACAAATTTATTATGGCTTGACAATCTTCTCGCCTTGCCTCGCGAATTGTCACAGCAGAGTCAACCATCTTCAGCCGCGTTTCGTATAGCAGAACACAAAAAAGCGTGGCGCACCACGAGACCAGAGCGAGAGTTTGTGTGCAGACTACGCGCTACCGCGGAATGTGCCTATATAAACAAGATAGGGATAAGATGCCTTATCCCCGATCGCGACTCGCTAATTACGTAACGCGCAATATGGAGATTTATGACGCGGTTGGATTTGTGTATTTCATTTTTAGAATTATGTAAGATTTTTGAAGCTTAAATAAGCTGTCTGTTTCTGTTATAGACTTTTTTTCCTTCTGTCGATCGCAGAGGCGCGTGTGTTCGGTAAATATCGATTCTTAATTGGATCGTTAATCACTCGCGGTGGAAAGAACAAGCTGATGCGGTGCTAATTGAATAAAGAAAACATAGCCGCTGGACAAGTAATTAAAGAAGTCGGACAAAATTCTTTTTTAATTTGTGTAAAAAAATCTTGATAAATTTATTTGACAATAAATACTATTGTAATTATAGTATTTAAAATAATAAATAATTAAAATAAACAGACTGCAGGCATTTAAAAATTATCATGCTGGTTTTTTTGTATGTTCAAACAGTCTGTATAAATGCCATTCTTCATTTTCTGTGAGGTCAATAGCACCATTCGAAGTGTAAAATCGTCCTGTTACTTTAGGATCTAATACCCAAAAGTCAATTCTGCTACACTCTTCATTGACAGCTTTCTGCAAAACAAAATGTAAGCTTATTAATCATTTCAGACAAAACAAAAGCAATAAAATTTTTAACAAACCTTAGCTACTGCAGAGAATAAATCTTCTTTCATAGTTGCTTTATGTTCATTTGATGAAACATAAAACTCTTGAAGATACATTGATTTTCCTTCCCATGTTGAATATGAATAACTATAAAGTGCATAGCCAACAATATTCTCATTTAGTTCCACAACTAAATATCCAAAGTAAGGATTTTTCTTATCAAATCCTTTATTTTCTGAAATGAGTTAAATTTTTAATTTATTCTAATGAAACTTATTTTATTTATGTTGAACAGTTTTTAGGCTTCACTTTACTATTTGTAATTGATATAAAATTATCAAATTAATTAAACGTGATATAATGAAGTCTAATGAATATATATAATAATTATAAATATAAAATACATTATTTTACCTTCCATTTTAATTGATACATCATTAGTGTTCATTTCATTTTTGATCCTTTGATGAGAAACAAGTGCTTCCTTAAAAGAAATGTAATATTTAAAATTATTATAAGAAAGTAAAGTCAAATTTTATTTCTACATATTATTAAAATTAAAAGTACCTGTGCTAATCTTTTAATTGATTTAAAGTCATCAAACCTTGCTTCTCGCACTTCATAAAAATCATTTGTATAATCTGTAGTTAAATTTAAATTCCATCAGTCAGCAGTCAATATAAAATGATTAAAGACTTAGTATAATTACCAACTTGATGCTAAATTTTGTAGAGATTCTTGATTAAGTCGATACATATGCCAGCCTTCCATTTCAGTCAAATCTACAGATCCTTTGGCTTTGTAAAAGTTTTGTGCTGGATTCCAGCTAAGAACAGAAAAATCTAAAAACTGACACTGTTCATCAAATGTTTTCTGTAAAATAATTTAAAAATATTAAATAAGCATACAATTTATAAAGAAAAATAAGTAATTTATTTAATAAATTATACGTACTTTAGCAACAGCATCAAAAAGTCGACTTCCAACATGTTTTTGACGAAAGTCTGGGGTAACATACAAGTCTTCCAAATGAATAGCTTTCTGCTCCAATGTAAAATAAATGTAAAAATATAGAGCATATCCTACTAAATGACCATCACAGACTGCCACATAACATTTAAATAGTGAGTTTTCACTGTCAAAGCCATCTTTTTCCAAAACTAAAAAAAATTATACAAATTATAATATAACAAGTATGTAGTAATTTTATTAAAAAGTCAAAAAAATGTTGACTTATAAAACCTTCATGATCAATTTTGGGACCATCTGGCATTTCTTCAAAATCAGCTAACTCCTAAAAAATTTATATTTTTTAATAAAAATGAATCACAAAACAAAATTTATTTGCATATTTTAATCCATAAATTTTTCTAAAATTTACAAGTATCAAAAATAAATAAGTGATGCGAAAAAATAATTACTAAATGTGTAAAAAACAATACGTTTCACAATCGACATTATTTCCCTAAACAATGTTGACATTATCAACGATCATTATTAATGCGCTTGAAATCCGTTCGCAAAACATTATCGCGATTTCAAACTTCACTCACGTCAACAGGTAAATTTTTAAATCTCAAATAAACGAAAGAAATTAAAAAAATTTATAAAAAAAAAACATAAACATAAAAAGTGTATCCAGGCCGCGGCGCGCGCACATCGAGAGCGCAACGCACACCGCTAAAAATAACCTTTCCACCCTAAAAATAATCTTAGACCGGCGAGTCCGGGGTACCTGGATAAGGCCGCGTATCTCTTGGCAGTCCTCCCTGCTGGCCTCCCTCACCTCGATCACTTTCTCCATGATTTTCAAGCTCAACCTGCGCAGAGAGACAGAAAAAAGCACTGCTTAATTAACGTAAACAACAACAAGAAGAGGCGATCAGCTGCTCATCGCCAGCGGAAGTCGCCGCCGGTGAGTAGCGCGGAGATAAGCGACATTTACGGGCAGAATCGCAACATCGTGAGCGTGCGGGTATGTAATGTGGTCCGTAGTGCGGCGCGCGTTCCTCCCAACTAGTCAGGAAGCTGTTCCCACTCTCTTTTGTGTATTATTGGCATTGACAGCCGAGCGTTGATATATAATTATGCGAGCGATAAAAGGAGAGTCTCGGTAGCTACGATCTGGTCCTTGAGACTTTTATCAGCTTGCTTTTTAAACGAGTGTATTGAGT
>JAPYZB010003144.1:0-10774 GCA_030522745.1 Eupelmus kiefferi | reverse complement strand
AGAAAAGTTTCTTTAATTAAAATTGAAGAGAAAAAAAAATTATTTTTATATTTAAATTTGATTATTTTTTCAGGTTTAAACTGAGTCCTGATACCTTAATGTTTTAACACATTATTCTTGAGATGTTGTACATTGAATTAAAAAAATGAAAAAAAAAAAATTAAAACTCTACCCTGAAAAAGAAAAAGGCAAGGATGTAGAAAAATTAAACCAGCTCCCACAGATAATCATGCAGAAATTGCAGGATTAACGTCATTCTCATAGAAATCAGAGAAAATTTTAAAAGTTTGAAAATGTAAAGAAAGAACTAAAAAATTCAATTTATTTTGCAACCATTGTAAATGATCCGGTCATAGAGAAGAATATTATATGAAGCAATGACAACAAGATCCTCAAAGAAGAAAAGGACAGGATTTTTGTCAAATTCAGTAGCAAGATTACGTACCTTCAGTGATGTATATTTAGCTGCAGCATCCACTTCCTAAGGCCGAATTCGGAATAATATTATAATTTGTCGCTAATTTGTCGCTAATTTGTTACTTCAACCCGGATTTTATCGCTCCTGCCGACAATGGCCATTCTACCTTAAGTATTAAGCTACAGCATCCACTACTGTAACTTTTGAAAGACGGCAGCTAGCGACTCCATTCTTTTTTCATATTCTGTCGCTCTTTAGTTACCCTACTTGAATATTTTCAAAAATTAATATCAATTTAATGGAATATCAAATAATCTATTTACATATAGTTTACCGAGAATGGTTTATGTATACTAATTTCTATAGTCACATCGAAGTCTTTTCCCACTCTCACATATGCGTGCTCAAACCATAAACAAAGATAAGGGGTTGGGAGACTAGGACCTCTTAGTACAATGAGAGATTTTTCTGGTGGTTAGTCTGCGTCTGTCAGTAAAGGAGAGAGCACTTGATTGAACCATATACTTAATTGACTTAACATTTATTTCTTCTTTATTCAACCTGCTTCCCATAAATCTAAGAACTCCAATAGGTTATGGGCCCACGCACAAATTAAATTTAAAGCACAATTATATTAAAATAAAAACAAATAATTAATTTTTAATTGCAAGTGCTAAATAAAAGAGATTTTCAGTGTAAAATGAATTTGTTAAAAATGAGTGAAGAAAGTAAAAAACAAACTAAAAGAAATATTATACTATTTGACGGTGAAAAATACAGTGTTTGGAAATTTAGAGTACGCTGCCTAATAGCTGAAGAGGATGCATTAAAAGTTCTCCATGAAAAAGTTCTAGATGAGATAACGGAGAAATGAAATAAAAAAGAGATAGTTGCTAAAGGAATTATAGTTGAATGTTTAATTGATGGAATGCTATGTTTTGCAACGTTTTTAAAGGTTCCTGATTACAGACCCGCTAGAACGCACAGCGTCTAGTTAAACTTACCTAATTGAAATGGATCATCATCCAAGTAAAAGGGCACAAAAGCCAATCCTTAAAGGTAGAGGTCGAGGTAGAGGTAGCCGAAGCAAGGCTGCGAGGAAAGGTTCTCACAGCACAGAGTTCAGAAAGCAGCTCAGATAGTGGTGCATGTGAAGAACCAAGCTAAAGACAACTTGTCAGCTGGCCTCCAAGATCTTAATCAACTTTTCGCAAAAACAGAGAAAGGCGAAATCAAAGTTGGAGTGACCCTACCTATTACAACAAGAGGTATTGGCCTAGGTGTGTCGGAGCTATACTTTATTTCAGTTGATTGCAGGGACCTAGTTTTGCCTGACATCTATAGTGTTCAGAGCGTCCCTGGAAATGTTAGAAAGTAGACTGCCAATCAGCAGAATGAACTTCCCACTTCCGCTCCGGCACGCAGACGAATGCCATAGCAACAGGCAAGACCGCGGGCTAGTAAATATAGCCAAGACAGCGGTGCAGGTGCCCAAATCTATCCGACGTGTGATAATTTCAGTTGGACACTTTGTACACAATGAAATCACATATTTACCGACTTTAAGAGCCAAGATCTACGACACGGTCGGTAGGTTCATCCCGAGAGCTGAGTGGCTTGTGCTCTCTAATCTTACAGACACGGTTGCCAAGCTCGCTCCTCCACTACCGTCAGGACTTCCAGGATCATAACTCCATTTCTGGAGCAATATTTGAAAATGATCTGTTGCTTAATACTGATGAGATAATTCCAGAAATTTATGATTCCGATAATCATTATCAAAACGTAAAGAGTTCTGCTTGCTCGTAAAGAAAATCAGCTAATACTTCTAATTTAATTCTATCTTCCGTGATCTTGGCCGCGTACACGTTATATCCAAGATTTAATGCAGAGGGCAATTTTTGAGAAATATTCTGAATTAAATCCGGACTTTCTAAATATCCGGTGAGTTTGAAAAGGAGAATAAATCATGCCGCCAAAAAGAAGATCGACTGCCAACAATAAACAAAAGGAAGTCGAGTCAATCACCGGCAAGAGTTCCGTTTAGAAATGAAAGATCGCAATACGCTAGATATTACGATAATGGCGCGAACAATAGCGGCTTCGCAAATGATCCAATGTTGCGTTTTACAGACCTGATAGAATCAACTTTGCGAGCAGTGCGCGAAAATACGATGTCTGGAGAAGATTTGCGACTCGTGAGTAGGCTTACGATGGCAAAATCTTTGCCTACATTTTCGGGAGATCCGTTAGAGTGGGTCCATTTTAAAGATATGTTTGATTTAACGTCTCAGTTTAGCGGTTATACTCCGCGAGAAAATATCTCACGACTTTTCGCAGCCTTGAATGGAGAGGCAGGTGAAGCCGTGCACGCATTATTAGTGACGGGTCGAGACGCGGAGAACGTGATCAAAACGCTCGAATTACTTTTCGGAAATAAAGACGCTGTAGCGCAAAAAATCGTAAGCGAGCTGAAGGAGATACCTTCGCTATTAACCGGCGAAACTACATTGATACATTTTGCGGCAAAATTGAAAAACGCGGTTTCTGCATTAAAGTCTCTTAAACTCACCGGGCATTTAGAAAGCCCTGATTTAATTCAGAATATTTTTCAAAAATTGCCCTCTGCGTTAAAATTTGGATATTACGTGTACGCAGCCAAGATCACGGAAGATAAAATTAAATTAGAAGTATTGGCTGATTTTCTTTACAAACAATCAGAACTCTCCGTGCGGATGGAATTTTCAAGATAGGAACAGAGAATATCGATAAGCCCAGCACGTGAACAATTTAATCGGTACGCGGAAAAGCAAATAAAGCGTAACCCAAGTAAAGGTAACCTAAGTAGAGACCGAAACAAAGTCTATCGACAAAGATTGAAGAAAATATAAATTCGTTATGTGTAAACGAAACCACCACAAAACAGCCGATTGTAGGAACTTCGCTCGCAAAGCTGTTGACAGGCGCCGATTCTTATCGCGAAGGTACCGTTTGTGCTATAAATGTTTAGAATCGGGCCACCAACAAGCCGAATGCAAGGCGCCGAATTGTGCCACATGTAAGAGGCAATACCATGTTTTGCTTCACAAGCCGAAACTCACGCGTGAAACAAAAAGTGAAAACAATAAGGAGCCGAACGTGGCTTCATCGGAATCAGAGGTTCAGCAATTTTCGAAGAAGTCAGTACGAGTAAATTCATATATTACATACCTTGCTCGAGGCCAGCAGAATTACATATTCTTTGGTGAAAGTTTCGTGACTTACCTTTTGATGTTAATAACAAGCGCAAAATGCGCATATCGACTAGACGACCGAAACTTCGATATTTTTTTTTTGAGAGAGCAATTAAAATGTTGAGAAAAAATGTTGCTTATAAAGGAATGCTTGAGATTAAAACTATATATTAAAAGAAAAATGAAATAATTTAGTAATTTCAATAATTTATAATAACCATTTTATTCATGGATTGTCCATCTACTGGGCTGTTCACCCTAAGCCTAATAAACGATAACCAACGAGGAATAAAATAACTTTTTTTTATTTTCTGCATTTTTCAGATATATATATTAAAGAGAAAATTGTTTTTTTTTTACTAAAAAATGTACAATAAAATTAATATAAATGTTTTTTTTTAGTAAATCAAAATTTCGTTCCTCAAGTACCTTACACCTTTAAGACTTAAGGTAGATAAGCCATTGTTTCTCGGAAACGGTTAGAGCGACAAAATCGAGGATAGGGTAACTAATGAGCGACAATCTAGCGACAAAATATGAAAAAAGAATGGAGTCGCCAGCTGGCGTCATTCAAAAGTTATACAGTAGTGGATGCTCTAGCTTAATACTTAAGGTAGAATATCCATCGTTCCTCGGAAACAGCTGGGGCAAAAAAATCGGGGATAGGGTAACTAAAAGGCGACAAATTCGCGACAAAATATGAGAAAAGAATGGAGTTGCTAGCTGCCGTCGTTCAAAAGTTACAGTAGTGGATGCTGCAGCTTAAGACTTACGGTGGAATAGCCATTGTTTTTCGCAAACGGCAGGAGCGACAAAATACGGGTTGGCGTAACAAATTAGCGACAAATTATAGTATTATTCTGAATTCGGCGTTATGAAGTGGATGCTGCAGCTTAATATACATAAATTTCTGAAGTGTTTTCATGAGAAATGAACTGCTTTCAGATAGTCCATGCTGAAATGAATCTGCTATTGTAAACTTGGACGATTTTGAAAATAAAGACACACACTGGGTGTGTTATCGAAAGCAAGGTTCTGAGCTAATTTATTTTAAGACTTTGGCGATGTTAGACTTCCTTTAGAGCTCATATTATATTTCAATGCGAAAGGAGTAAAATATAATTATAAAAGATATCAGAATTTTGGCATATTTATTTATATTCATCTATGTCTTTAATTCTTCATCGAGAAACTATAAAATAAGAGTTGCAAACAAATGGAATCATTCTTTTTCAATCAGTTATGGAAGATAGTTTTACTCTGAGTGTTACAGGAATATCATCTATCTTAGAAGACCAATATTTTTCTTCAATTGCACTACCTCACATAAGAATTTTGCTTTAGTTAAACTTTTAACATTCAACTCGATTTTTAATGTTGATTACTCAAATAATAATCTTCATTTAAAGAGAGGTATTATTACTATCCCTACTAGAAATTATAAGATTAAAGCTATTAATCAATTTTTACAAGAAACTTTAAAGTCAAAGGGAATTAAATTTCTTTTGAAAGGTAGCAATAATACTTTGTAACGGGGATAATGGCGGGCCACTGCCTCGCGCGCTCGTGCGCAGGACTCCCTCAATGTGGCTGCTGTGGCCGGCGGACGTTAGCCGCTCGTGCAATGACCACAGCCTGCAATGCCGGGGGCCCCGTTGACAACAGGTGGAGATGATCCACCTGGGAATTCAACCAAGGGTCTTCCCGACTAATTCAGTAAATGTGTCGAGCAGAGAGGCTGCTCGACACCCGCGGAGGCGGCGGTAATCGGCGACTTGGGAACAAAAATGAAGGAATGAATCGGAATCAGGTGCTTGTCGTAAATAAAACCACTCGTTTTATTTACAAACACGAAAACATTTATTTAATAAAATCAGAAGAAAATCGAAAAATGAACAAAAGAAATCGAATGGATCAACGCGAATCGATAGCGCACTCACGCCACGCAAGTTTATGCGCGTCTGAAGTATTCAATTCCTCGGCACTCGCAGATGCCGAGGTGAGCTCGCGCTTGCTATCTCTCTCCCTCTCTTTCTTTCTCTCTCTCTCTCTCTCTCTCTCTCTCTCTCACGCGCCTACGTCGCGCCTATGGCCGCTACACGCTGTAGCGGCGACCGTTCTCGCGTAGCCGTGATGTCACGGCTCTACCGCGCGCGCACACACACACACACGCGTGCCCCTCGCTTACGGAGCGAGAAGGGATTTTTCGCCTCCATTTTCAAGTAGAGGACGCGTTCGCAGATGCACTTGCGCTCAGCTGAGTGAGCGGCCGCGAGCCCGTGTTCGCGTGCACTCAGCTGGGATAGTAGCCGAGCCTGCAGGCTTACCTTTTCGAACGTCCAATATGGTGTCACACGCTTGCTGAACACGCCTCAAGAAATTTGCTAACTCGTGCTGCTTGTCCTGCTCCAGACGTGTACTCCGGATGCTCCTGGGGCTCGGCGATTTCGGTTGGAGATAGTAGCCGGCAATGTGAGTCACCTGGGAATCTCGCGAATCACTCGCGAGATAAATCAAATCCCGAGGAGAAGCGAGGGATTCAAAAAAATGTACGGGCAAAAAAGCGCTTGCTGCGTACTTAACCGGTTAGGCTTCACTGTCGGTCTCGCTACTCGAGAGAGGGGAGCTTCCCCTCCTTCCCGGCATGCCTCGCGCTGCTGAGAGCGCGAGGCTGGCTCGCGCTTGCGTATCTCTGCTGTCCGTGCGTGGAATTTTCCGCCATTCAACAGAGATTTTTATTCTTGCTTTTCGTAGGCTACATCCTCGTTTCAACTTTCAAAAATGAAATTAATTGCAGCCATCCGGTAGATCTCGCACCTAATGAGTCAATAGCTTGTCTCCTAGGCTTTACTCCTCGAATTCTCGAAGAAAATATTAATTACAGTTCAGATTTACCTGTAAAAATACTGAGAATCAACGCACTCAGAGTAGAGTGCAACATTACTTCGGACGCTTACTTTAACAACAAAAAGTAAATAATCCATGATTTTTTTTCCAGAGTTTCCCTGAGATATAAAATCGTTAAAGTACCGCCTCATGTACTTACCACTCAGTGTCAAGTGCATAGACCATCTATAAATTCGAATCGTAGATCAGGATGGTAATTTAGTAAATTTTTGAGGAAATAAAATTAGTATCAAACTCCACATCAATTCTGTATAATAGGAATAGTTTATAATTCTTTCTATCATCAGTCGAGTAAAGAAACTCAAACTGTTATCACGGCAGAGCATTCGATTCCTAAAAAGTCTAGGTCTAAAAGTTTGTGGAAAAAAATAACTTGTATAATTCTCCGTTGCTTTCAGAAAAATGGACGAAATTCTGAAAATATAATCAGGTGTCATTTGTGATGAGTCTATTGCTCATTATGAAGTACACGCACATTAACTATACTCAACATTAAGTTATGAAACCAGTGATAAAATACATATTTCTCTCCAACATCAAGATTTATGTCTGTTACCATTGCGCAGCTCTATCCATGTAAGTGGAAAATTACAAAAAATAGATGGATAAGTACTAACTAAAACCAAATTTGTCAACAACAGCATTTGTTATCTGTTCTACAAAATTCGGCATGAAAATAATACTGTAGGGAAATAGATAAAAGTAAGAATATTGGTTTAAGCAGTCTTATGAAAGGATGGACTTCATTCAATTCGAATCAGACTCTTTTATTAAAGAAAGCAGGCTGGCTTAATTTCGATGAAGAAAAGAAAACTTTGGTAGATGAACACGGAAACTTTGACGTTTCTATTCCCCTAAGCATGATTTGGGGTTTTGCATAAAATTATAAGAAAATTGTATTTAATATGAAGCATGAACTCATTCTCACGAGATCAAGAAACCACTTGAATGCAGTAATTCAGGAAAATACCGTAGCCAACAATGTCACACTTATAAAGATTACCAGGTAAAAATTACAAAGA
Source organism: Eupelmus kiefferi (assembly GCA_030522745.1). Taxonomy (NCBI): domain Eukaryota; kingdom Metazoa; phylum Arthropoda; class Insecta; order Hymenoptera; family Eupelmidae; genus Eupelmus; species Eupelmus kiefferi. The sequence goes on along the minus strand of JAPYZB010003144.1, from coordinate 3,194 downwards.
TTAAGTGGTTAATGCTATTCTTTGTTGCATCTAATAAACCAAAAATGCAGCTTTTAACTTATATTAGCAAAGACAAGCCTATTGTAGTAAGGAGGGGTGCTCGGGGTTTTGCTATAGATCGATAAGCGAGCGGTCGGGACAGAGGCGGTGCTCGCTCGACGTCCTCCTGCTCCAAGCAGGATAACAGGCTGAAGACGCTGGAACGCTCGTGACTGCGAGCGATGTCGTGATGGGTAGAGCTGCTGCCTCGGCCGGTGTTGGGAGAGCGCTGGGAAGCTCGATGATGCTGGGAAGACCTCCACCTTTGATAAGCTGCTGCGAGCGGTGCGCAGAGCGTGTCCGCTGAGGCGACGATCCCTTGGTGCCAGTCGCTGGAACTGTAATCCTCCGGTGAGGCTTCTTCGTTGCGTAGAGGGAGGACACAGCACTAACCCCTTTACGTTGACTCTGTCGCAAGTCTGAACGAGAGAAAGCTCGTTGAACTTAGTGTCAGCTACACCACCCAGAGGAGGGGATAATTAAATAAGACAATACTTAATCATCTAACAAAAAGATGTTCTTTATTCACTTCGAACTGCAATATTTGGCCAAGACCATCTACGGGGAGACGTCCGGGTGAGCTAAGGCTGCCCGTGCGGATCGGGCATCGGGGGTATATTAACATAAGGACCTTTTCCTACGGTGTGATGGCCGGAGATAGGGGTGCGCCACCTAGCGGCGCGCGCGGAAAACAGACTCTCTACTGCCCGCTGGCAGTATGGCGCGAAGTTTCAAAACGCGCGACGAGTCTTATACAGTTCACATGATTACATGCGGGTAACACTATCTCTATGTGTATCCGTTCTTGAGAGTTGTTTGAATGTTCTCTTCTTCCAAGCACAAATAAACAGGTCTGGGCAGTAGAAACTTCGAATTAATTAGAGGAACCTCGTTTTGTAATTTTCGGACTACAAACGAAGAACAAACTTGAATTTGCATTATTATCCACACAATAATTTGAATCTTGACATATCTCAACAATTCTCGACAATAGGTATGCTAAATTTTAGAAAACCTACTATGATGAAGATCCACAGCAGCCTTATGGCAGTCTCAATTGCAATCGAGTTGACAAGGCCGTCCCTTCCCAGCAAGCTTTAGTTCGCCGACCGTTATGTTTTTGGGGCAGCACGTAAAGATCCTCGAACCGTGTCTTTGGTGGTCTCCATATTTCTAATCTGCCTGCAAATTCATACATAGTGTAATAAATAATAATGATAACAACAACAACAACAAAAAAATTCCACTTTTGCATTTTGCTTTAAATTTTTTGTTTATCTTTATGATTTCCGCTATAATTTATTTGGATTATGATTCTGAGCATTTGTTATTAAATTTTAAAATATACAGATTGTTCAATCAAAAAAATTGAAAAAAGCATTTCTCTTCTCTTTACTCAATCATTTTTCGAGTTGCATCATAACGCAATATGAAAAATTATTGCAAGAACTATCCGGGAAAACCCATACGTTTTTTATAAAAATCGCCAGCTTTACTACAGCACGAATCACAAGGATTAAGTTTTCAATCGAAACGCAAAAGAAATACATCGGAATGATCTGATGGCCGATTGTAACAGTAAGTATTTCTTATTTTTATACCCTGGTAGAAATTAATTCATTAATAAAATAATAATAATGTAATATTTTTGTTTTGATTTAGTTTTTTTCGATCGATTATTATTTGATTGTTATTATTTATTAATTATTAAATTAATTTAGTTGAGAAAAATAAATTGACGCTTGTTAGTTATTAATGTGTGAACATTAAATTTATTGGACTACTACGAATTAAGATGTTAAAAATTATTCTCTAAGGAAGAGCTTTGACATCCGATACTCTGCAAATGATAAGTATACAAATTTAATAGCCTTTTTTGAACTTATCATGCTAGGTATTATATGCCCGAATTTAAAATCAAAAGAAAAATTTTTTTATAGTTAAACACAATATAAGTTTAAGTTTTAAAATTGTAAAACAGGAGCCTCACATAAATTTTAAACGTTAGGCTTTGGCCGAACAACAAAGCCCAGCTGACACTCCTGAGGCTCGTGCCTATTTTTAATTATAAATAAAAGGAATAAAATCTAATCAAACTTACGTGTTTGCCGAGGTGTGCGGTCCGACGGCAACAGAACTTACAGCATCCGACGCCACCGCACACCCAGCCATGCTGACGTATGAGAGAGAGAGAGACTTAGACAAACTTTATTCGGCCTTGGGGTAAAACCCCGTCTGGCATATAAGTAACAAATTACATTCGTATATAAAATATAAATCAAGTGTAAATAAGATAGTATAAAATTATGATAGTAACAAAATAAGTGTTTAACAAAGTACTCTGTAGTGAATAACACTTACCAGGAGAGGCTTTCAGTCCGGTTCACAGATCTTAATGAAACTTTGATAAACTTTGGATATGTTTTTAGGTACCAAAATATGAACGAAGCTTCAGTTGTACAGTCTAACGCTTCGAAATACTCGAGTTTTAAGCACTTCTAGTTTTATGTTAAAGAAAATATAAAAAATAAACTTCGAATTAAAGCGTGAATTATTTAGACTGAAAATTAATTTAGAAAATCCTTAATAATTATTTAATGATTAATATAAAACTAGAAGAAAGAACTTCAATTTGCCGTTTTCAAAATCAAGTAATAATAATTTGGACCAAAGTTATGCTTGTTTAAAGTTAAGTACCAAAAGTACATCAAACGCTAACTGCATTCCGACCTGTGGAGTATTATAATTATTCAGTGCATTTTAGATTATTAAATTTAAAGAAGCATAGCTTTGGTCCTAATTATTATTTCTTGATTTTGAAAACTACAAATTTAAGCTTGTTTCTTTTAGTTTTATGTTAATTACTAAATGATTATTAAGGATTTATGTAGACTAAATGAATCATGCTTCAATTCGAAGTCCATTTTTTATATTTTCTTTAAAATTAGACTACAATGCTCTTAAGGGGGCAAGCCAAAGTTAAAATGACTGAAAAAAAAATAAAACACTTATTACTATTTAAAATAGTATACCATAGCTTTTATTAATATACATTATTTGTACATTCTATATACATATTACAGATCATTTTTGCACATTTAAGTGATCTATATTGCCCTCTAAGTCTCTAATACAGCTCACCTTTAGAAATCTTG
>JAPYZB010003143.1:0-10775 GCA_030522745.1 Eupelmus kiefferi | reverse complement strand
CATTTTAAATATAATTGAATTTTGCTTTTTGATGTGATGAAAATAATAGACTTATTTACAATTGGAAATCTCGGAACAGTCAAGATTGAATAAAAATTATAAATTGTTTTTTCAGATAATGAAAGCACGGCGAATATTTTAAGCATGCCATGAGTAACAAACGGTACGCTCCGAACATAAAATAAAACGCAAGCTGTACTTTACAGTTACCGCATAGAGATGAGAATGCTATGCACATATATTAGTTTACGATGAAACGCACCCGGTCATTTTTTTTTTCAAATTCCATTAACCGCCGCAATTTCCTCCGTGCTTAAAAATTAAATTGATTGTATCATGTTCGCGTTTGCGTGTAAAACGCTTCCTTGTGCAATTTATTAGCCTCTTCGGTTCCGAAATATAAGCATGAATCGTATTCTCCGAATTCCTCCTTGAAATTTTAACGGACAATCGATAACTTTTCAAACTAGCTCGTCTTGTGAAAGCCGTCAGTCTGAAATTTTCTACGATAAAACATGGATGGGAGCTTCGGCTACAAAGAGGAGCGCTTTCTCTCGAAAGAAACAACAAAAACGTAACAATCGCGCTTACGTAAGCTTATTTTTTCGAGCAAAATTCTATATTCTCGCTCGAGATTTAGATATTTATATTTTTCTCAAAACATCGCTCCGCCGCGGGATATTTTTCTTGGCTGCTAGATACGCCGAGTACCGAACGTACCGAGGCAATAAATCACATCTTGTACTTTTAATGCATAATTAATTTTTATTCCCATCCCGTGGAGCAGAGGCGCTAAAAGTCGAGATTCGACGCTAATGAGAAGTTAAGATAATGAAAGAGCATTGAGAAGTTTTTAATGATTTTTCCCACACTAGCTGCCTGATTGCGCGCTCGCGTTCATATTCAATTTGCTTTATATATGTTTCCATCAGTCATTAGGAAGCATCTAGCCGTGACTCGCTGTGTTCTTCGAAAGGAACGGCTCTTTTTTCGCGAGCTGCCTCCTATTATGCATTCATATTGCAACGAAAATATTCATGCGTCTAGCGTACGCGTGTACTTCCATCAGTGGTGATTTTTTTGTTGCGCAAAATATTCAAGAAGGTACGCAATTTGTTGTCTGTATGAAAACGTGATGTGATATATTGCTGTATCTGCGTATGTAACTTTGAATTGCCGCTTTAAAAACTTTGTTGTATACAGTGAATTTAAACTTATAATGTCCAGTAAACTTGTATTCTATTTGAATCACTTCCAAAGTCATATAACGGTGCAATCAAGAAAATAAATCTGCCAATTTGCTTGACTAAAAACTACAATAATAACTTCATACCGTTTACGTAATCGTTTCTCAAAATAAATCACCCGCAATTGTTATCATCAAGAGCCGCGCTAGACAATCTCAGAGCGTCGATAAAAAGCCCATACAAAATAGAGCAAGTGTTTTTACGGAAAGATCAATCATTCGCGGCCGTACGTTCCAACTTTCTCCTCCACCCGCTATCTCTGAAAAAAACGCAAAGAAACAGACCAGCCGGATAATGCACACAGCCGCCAAAGCTAAATCTCTATCCCAATCTCAAACGTCAAGCACACACACAGCTCAACCCAAACGATCGCCAAATTAAACACTACGCCCCCGAGCCAAAAAAAACGACTTCAATCTCACGTGCTGCCTACACAGCTACCTGCCCACCTATACATACCCCGAGCATCAAAAAAAAGCCCGCAGCCTTCGATCAGCACCCCCACCTGCCCGAAAATGAAAATAACAGCGCGCGGCCAGAGAGCCAGACCCGCGACGCAAGCGATCGAGGTGGCTGCGCATTTTTCGCAGCCAGGAAGGAAGAGAAACGCTCGGCCGATCGCTTTTACCGTTCACTCGCTTATGTGTACTCACGTATACGTATATAAGTACGCCGAGTGAGAGAGCGAGACGGCGTTTCTGAAACTCTCTCGTCTCTTTTCCGAGCGCCCCCCGAACGAGTTTCTTCCTCTCCGCGAGTCGGACGTATGTATACGCAAGCACGCGTGCATGCATGGCAAGTGCGAGATATATCCCGGCTGCTGCTGCTGCTGCTGCTGCTGCAACGGCACCCGGCGGATATTCCGTTATGTGTATGTACGTATCGTACGTTAGCGAGGTAGGAGAGATGGAGGCCGCTCGCTGCGCGCAAACTTTTTATTTATACGCGGCTCGACTGGCTTTTCGTGCTGATAAGTGGACTTTTTTCAAGCAGGGGTGGCTTGCTGGGTTTGTTTTTTAGTTTGTGTGGTCGGTTTTGCTGGGAGAAATTTGGGTTATTTTAAGTGGGTTATGGGTTTGGGATTTTTTGTGATGAATAATTATTTGTTTCAAAGTTTTGTTTAAGTGTTATAAATCAAGGCGACAGTGTGACGAGGTAAATACTTGAATCGCGTTCAGTGTAACGTAAGTCTGCCTTTTGATCTGGATTTTTTTTAAAGCCAGTTGAAAAAATCGGATGCAGTTAATAAAGCTTTACATAAACAAATAAGAAACCTTGCAATAACACTGGATTAAAAGATTAGCTGGCACGTTTTTACTTTCTAAACTCAAAAAACTAACAAGAAAATTTCAGGTCACACCCAAACTTTTACACATTTTTCATCACGACTATTATTTTAATATACAGTTATTGTTATTATTATTATTAAAATTTCAAAATCTTAATATTTTCAATTCACTCCTCCACATCCCAGCCAATCCTCTACCATGAACCTTTCAAGCCTCTCGTAAAAAATCGCGGCCCCAGATGACCCGGTAAACGTATATAAAAACGTGCGAGGCAAAGATCTAGATCGCGCTCTCGCAAATACCTACTAGCATAGCTCGCGGAGCATGCCGAAACGAAGCCCTGCAAAGCCGCGTGCGCGCGCACGGAAATCCTGTTTGACAACACAAGGGAGTAATGGACGCTGCATCAGCGCCGGCAGCGCACCGTTATCGCACTCCCCGAGGAGAGCTGCTTAGGGTATAATTGATTAGCCGGCATCTTGCCGAGATATTGAAACCTGTCGACAGGTGTCTTTTCTTCCTGCCGTTTTTGGACGCATTGGCATGCCGCCGCATGCACAGGTTGGAGTGGTTTGAATTTGAGATGATGAGATTGGTGGAGAGATAGGTTAATGAATGATTTTTTGACTCTGGGATATTCATTTTACAGTAGTATTCGTTTTGAATTTTGGGAATAGGTGTTTTAGTGGCGCTGTAAGCTGGTTTATTAATTTGATTTGTATAATGTGCTGGGACTTTATATCGAAGTCGCTGGCTTTTAGTTAAATCTGGTTGACCCAGAATGTTTACCGGGGGTCATTAAAAGCTTAACAGTGTATCCGCTGAAATATTGAGTTCGGTTCTTGAATGAAAAATGCATTTACGGTAAATTTTGAAACAGAGTAAAAGAATAATTGATAACGGGTGTATATGTAACATTTAAAATTACGCTACATAATATACAAAAAAGATTTTATATTCTAGGAATAAAACATATGTATGCGTGCCAATAACAAAGCAATACATCAACCATTTTCCTATACTGTTACCTTAACAGATGTTCTGTATTTACTTTAGTACATTCCTGAAATTTTTTAGAACACGTGACTACTTAAATTGTTTTTAAACAGAAGCACTCCGATATTATCTTTAATTTTATAATCTAGTATAAATTAAACTCCATAATTAAAAAAAAGTTAATTTCAATCAAGCAAAATTAAAACTTGCAAAATCCACTCACAATCACTAACACCAATTGTTGCAAAGCCAAAACCCCCACTCTGCATTCCAAAACAAGAGTAATCCACCTCACCTCTAAAAATCGACACTCGCAAATTGACTCACTCTGAGATCGTTAAAAACCACTGACCAAAAATTACGAGGCCGCGCAGAGCGCCTACCCTCGCGGCACCGTGGGAATTCCTCGCGTCTTATAAACGAAATTCCTCGCGCGGGTATTTTTCTCCCTCTCTCTCTCGTAGCAGATTTTCGCGGCGGCGGTGTACATAAAGCAGCGCCGTACATAATTCGTGGGTGTCTTGCGCGCGCCGGCCGGCGAAGCAGGGAAGCGATTTAAACGGACTTGTATATCCTCGCCGAGGAGAGAGAGAGAGAACCGGTCCTTTCGTCCCTCTCTCTTTCTCTTTCTCTCGCTGTACACGTGTGCACGCGGCTATATACGTGGCCGGTAATCCTGCCGCATTTTCAGCGTTAACTTGTCTGGTAGGAAATTTGAAGTTGCTGCAGGAAGTTCCTTGAGTCGGAGAGTGGATGATAAAGAATTGGGTCAGGTGCTACGCTGGGATGTAGGATTGAGGTCGGAGGAGGATGATCATTTTTTTGTTTTTATGATTTTTGTGTTCATATTTTTAAAGAATTATTTTTATGACTTCGAGGCTTTTGTTTCTTATAAGAATATTATGTTAATAATCTTTCGTTATATTTAATTCGTTACATTTGTATGAACGGAGACTGGAGTGGAAGAGAGGAACATTGAATATATTTTCTTTCGGTTTAGTTTTCTAAGTCTCTGTTTTTATATCATTATTAAATAAATTATTTTTTAAGCTATTTAATACTTTATAAAAATAATCTATGCATAATGCTACTTAACAATAATCTTCTATTTTTTTTATGACGTTTCAGATAATTAAATTTAATGACCTACGTTCTTACTAAGATTTTATTTTTACTCTCTTCATGATAAAAGAAGTTAAAAGTGATAGTACTTGTAGTAAACAAATGTATCATGCGGTTCACGTATCTGTATGCATATGCGCAGAACATGATACTTGAAAAATATTCAAATTATTATTTTGGTTCTTTTTCCTCTTCTGACTAAAACCTTAATTTGCTTTGAAAATATAAAAAATTTTTTTTTTCTAATTCGTTAAGTTCAAAATAGATCTATACTTTGAAAACTATAAAATTATTAGTTTACATATGCTAATCATTACCAAACCCCAGCTCCTCCAAAAGTAAACAATACAATAATTTTCCCTCAATTATCAACCCACTTCCTCCCAAACACTCCTTCAAACTCAAATTTCCACTTCCCAAACCCTCTCCATCTCTCCACCCAATCTCCCACAGCAAAACTCCCAGCGATAAAACCGTCCGCTCACCAAAACAAACGATCGTCTCGGATACCACCCGCGCCTCCTAAACACCATCCACTCGGTCAAGTGAAACTCTCTGAAACCGTCAGCCCCCCGGGCCAAAAACATTCCCCGCTACTTTCCCCGCCATCTCCGCAATATCCAGCCCGCGCCTGTGTATTTACGCGGCGAGAGAGCCCGTCACGATTCTCTCTTTCCACTCGCCATTTTCTCGCGGGAGCAGCATTGTGCGAGGAGCCCCGCGCAGCTTCAGATATGAAGGATTTAATTGAGAGAGGGGGCTGTTTAATGAGCGATATCGACTGCGGGCCCCGATTTTCGTCGTTAAGACAGCCTCTCCGAATGATGCATCGCGGCGAAAGTTATGGGATTCGAGAGGAGGAAAAAATTTTAGTCTCGTATATTCCGTTCTGATGATGGTCATTACTGCGCACAGGTTGGCTTTTCTATGATCGGATAGGTTCGGTCGCTATTGATTTTCATCGTGGTGTTTTCGTAACTTGGGCCCGAGGTGCATTGGGGTAGCTTTCTAAAACGTAATCAGTATATTTTATATTTTTTAGGCTAAGGCAGATAATTACGTGGTAGCAAGCGTAAACGTATAACATCAGCATAAAAATACCTTCGCGGTTGCAGCAATCCCTTGTTACATTCTGAACTTGTATATGTTTATTTGAGTGTATAAACGTATGATACGTTCGAGTAATAAAAAAGATGACGCAGTGACCGCCCGAGCCAAAGCGCAACACGTGTAGGCGACGAAGCTTTATCAATGGACTTCTTGTGCCGATCTTTACGCTCTCGCGTTGGACGTCGAATGGACATTTTTAGTGCATCCGTATATCGTTGCAGATTATTGCTCCGAATAAATCAGCTTGATTAAAAGGCGCCCGCTACGCTAATATGCCAAGCGCCGTCAAAACTTTACAGTTGAAGCAAATCGTGTACCAGCGACATCGTATTTTTTGCTGAAAGAATGAGTTTACGTATCTTTAATTAATTCGCAAAGTAGCCTACTTAGAAGCCATTAGCAGTTTTTCCGTATAGATGAATTACCGCGTCACGTATAGACGTTGACCCGATTTTGTAGTGTATATACGGAGACGAATAACACGAGTAAACGAGAGATTCGATATGGAAACGAAAGAGATTTAAAAAGGAAGTGCATTTTGTTGTGCACGAGATATAACCGAAACGGAGAAACGGAATATGATAAGGGCGGGCTTAAATCGGTAAATGATTAAATATGACTAATTAAATGTCACTAATTATTCTGTCATTTTTACATTAACAAATTTACGTTAAAAAACTTCGCATCTATACATTCACAGTATAAGCTCAATTATCCATTTACCGCAAATACGGCACCATTAGGCTCAATCCCTCGTCTACGCTCTCAATACCTTCCTCAATAAAAATTTGTCGATGATCCATTATTCATTCCCTTTCTTATACGAGGGCCGCAACATCTTCCCAGTGAGAAACGTCATGAAATTCATTTCCACGCGGCGAGTCTCGTCCAAATAAGTAGGACCCCCCACAGCCGTTTAAGAAGGCAAGTGTTCCTCTCTCTCACGCGTGATAAAAAGCCGCAGCTGCCGCGAGCCCGAGAGCGCAAAAAGCCATCGACTAAACGAGAGAAAGAGCCTCGTGTGTGCGAGTGTCGCGCAGGCTCGAAAGTCTCTCGCTCGGCGAGCGTAGACGCTCACGGCGCGCTACACCAGTTACTATTCTTGTACCGTACGAGTCCCGGGAGTCGTCTTGTCGCGCGCGCCGGCAAATATATCTACGAGCCTCTCTCGTCTGTGACTTTTCTCCTTCTGTCCGGCGGCCGCCGCCGCTTTCCACGATTCACGGGTATATTATAAGGAAAGCTTTGCCGGCGAAATTTAGGTCTCGCTGGCTTGGAGAGCCGATCAGCCGATTGGAAATCCGAAGGATGATTGATCGGGCACTCGAATGATGTCGTTAGAGTTGCTTTTGCACTTGGATTTTTTAGGGAAGCGTGGGTGGTGGTTGTTGGCGGCGGAATTTTTATTTTCGAAGCTGGAACTATTTATAAAGAATAGGCGCGCGCTTTGCCGAAAGTATGCGGACGAGTCTGACACTTTTGGATGGACTTAGCGCTGCTTTGAGTCGTTGGAGTCGCGAGTTTTGAAAGTAAAAGCCGTTTTGTTTAGGCTGACGGCTCTTTTGCGGAATCGGCGAAACTAGAATGTAATTTTATTTTTTTATTTTAAGTGAGCTTTAATGCATGCACGACACGTATACATTATCGTAAGAAGCAAGAGAGCTGTATCTAGATAAGCGCTGCATTTATAAGGACACAGTTTTCTCGTTCTTGACTGCTGTGTAGTAACTTTTGTTACAAAAGTCACTATCACTTTCGTTGAATTCTCCACTTGTGTACCAATGCAATAATGAATAATGAATAAAAATTACAGAGGAAATAAATGTAATACTGATTTAAATAAGAAAACAGTGCACGTATGGAAACTGCGACCTACATTTGCATAGAAAATTTAAAAATAATAGGTAAAACCTTTTCCTTGAATTCTTTTCCATAAATCCTAGTTCAAGAAAAGTACTTAGAACCTAATTGATATTCCAGTCACTAACGTGTAGCCACGAGCCCCAGTAAATGTCAAAACTAGGTTGAATCCATCTGATCAGTATGGACGGCTGGGCACTCTTTAACCCGTCAGCTTGTTTCCTGGTAATTTTGTCCTCTGCAAATATTGACTGCGCATCCACTAAAATAAAGCACAATATTAGAAATCCACACAGCAATACACGATTAAACGCCAAAGAAACCGCGCTCAATCCCATCTCCATCAAAGTCTTCCGCAAACACATTCATACCCAACTAAAATCCCTCGCCGACGTGCAATCATTGCTCTCTCGCGGGTAACCCACTCGCTCTCCCTCAACCTTCACCCTTTCCCCTCTCTCATTTTCCAATTCACCTCGTCGCGCTCAGGTGCAATCAGGCGCTTTAATGGCATCGAGTACCCACACATCTCCGCGTAGCCGTCATCGCTCTCGGCGATATGCATTTACCCGAGTAGGCTAGCTCTCGCGGAGAAAGGCTCGGCTCTCTGCAAGCTAAGAAAGAGAGAGAGAAGCGAGTGACCTTTCTTCAAATAGACGACGACAAGACTCTCTAAGCAGCGGCTCTCGGCCCCCTTTTACAATTAACAGTGCCAGCAGCAGCAGCAGCAGCGGCAGCGCCGGCGATGCGCTTGCGTTCCATAACTACTTGGCATGAGAGAGGAGCGGAGAGAGAAGCGAATGGCTCTCTTGAAGGCCTCCTACCTCTCCGCATGCACACATCCGCGTGTGGGTATATATGCTGCGAAATTCTCGCTCGCTGTACGCGGAGACGTTGATGCACGGCTATCCCCACCCGGAGAGCGTAGGACTTTATTTTAGGGATACACGCGCAAGCTACCTTCTCGGCCGCCTCTCTCTCTCTATGAGAGTGAAAGGGGGACTATGCACTTGATGCTTGCACTGAATATCCGGGCGAGGGTTGACACGCCTGGCTCTATTGTCTCGCAGGCTGAAAATGAGGGCTGAGGGAGAAGGGCGCGTTTTATTTTTGTTGGGCTAGGCTTGCTTTTTAATTAGAGCTGCCCTTTGGAGGATCGCACGCCGATGCTTGATTGCTCGAGTTTGCGGCTAAGCTTTTTAGAGCATTGGCCCGCATCGGGAAATAGATTAGAGCAGAGGGTTTACGTGTGTCGATGTTACTTTTCTCAAGATCGAGTTGGCAAACATGCTGTTTTAATCCGTCTTAATTAATTTGATTATTCGGCTAATTAATTAGGTTAGGTATTGTACGGATGTCAATCAATCTGTTGCAACATTTTCGAGTTTGTAAAATTTATGTACAGAATTTGGATTTAGAGAAATCGAGTTACACAGAATTACACATTCAAACAAAACGCAACCACCACAAAGATAACAATTTTAACTAAAGGAAAATATCACGCAGCCTCGCTTTACATTTATAACCATTTGATCCGTCCGGTACACAAACATTGTTTTATTTAGGAAGGAAATGCTCTGAATACGGCATCATCTCTAGCGTTGATAAATTCGCCACCCTGGCTCTTATAGCTCGGGCTCAGCCGATGAGTGAGCCACCCCTCCACGAATGTAACGCGCCTAAGATCCTGGCTATTGTCCAGGACTTATAAATACAAATCGTCGCGGCAGACAGAGTGCACATGCTCTTGTCGTTCATTTTCTATCCTTCTCTCACCTCCTCGCCGTCTCCCTTCATCTTTCTTCCTCCTCGACTCTCTCTCTCGTCCGCATTTATTGGGCGTAACGCCTGTCGGCAGGCCGCTGCACGCTTCATCGAATTTTTTCCCAATTAATCCCCTTCGCTTTCAATTACGCGTATAAATAATGCTGATTCGATTATTTATGCCAGGTTTTTGAAATAATAAGCGCTGCTAGCCTATCTGTGTACTTTCACTTATACCGAATATCTTAGCATTGTACCTTTGGCAGTTCTCGGATCTCTTTGAGGAGGCACTTTCTAATATCAGTCTCTCCATCTCCCTGCCATTCAATTTCATCTAATAATGCTTCTCCTTTTAAAAAATTACACCGTTTCACAGCGAGTTTTCAGATATATACCTCGCGGTAAAATTTTACAGCCGAAAAACACGCACGGCGCTTACGCGCGCTACTTCATCAATTACGCTACATATACACGCCCAAGAGTTCCGCTTTTAATTTCTCGCGGGGCGCTAAGTGCCTATAGCGCTAACGCGATTTTAATTGCCCTTTTGGCAGCGAGCGCGCGCGAGAAAAAATAATTAAGGCCATTGCCTCGGCTGGCTTTTTTCCTTCCTGCACAAACTCGCACTAGTTTTTCCCTCCCACCAACAAATACACACTGTCACGCGAATTGAGAGGTTTCCGTGCGCACGTATGCACACTATATAGCTCGCTCGTGCATGTGCACCAGCTGCGCGAGCCGAGTATAGATTTCTATCTCGCGCGTATGTGATGTGAGTACACGAAAGCCAGCCGTGATCCGTCGAATAAACAGTCGCATTATCGTGTCTCTCGCTCTCTAGGAGCGCCTATAGACGCGAATGTATATAGTTGGCGTTTTTTGTGCACGTTCGACTGCGACGCGGATGCACTATTATGTTGTCGCTGCATGAGGGATATGTCGCCGTGCTCGTAATCGAGTTTTTGTCAGGGGCACACGCAGGAGAGCTTTTTCTGGGATGGAGACACGACATGCAGAGTTTAACACGCTGTCGTTGACGTAACGCTGTTCATTAGCGTTAATTACTATTTAAACTATTTGGTTTAATCTGGCATTGCCGTGAAAACTGTATTAAAACTATTACAAAACTAATGATGGTAAAATTTAACGTACCACAAAACTTAAAACTTTCCCACAAAAAAAAAAAACTAAACTGGCCGCACATCCACATAAACAAACGCCTCTGTACAAAATCACAGCAATAAAGCCGCACTAACCGAGCTAACAGCGATACTCGCTCCCATTCCACGCTTATATACACGAGTTAATTAAGAACTAGCGCGCATCATGGAAAGTCTCACATACACACAGCACCTATGTTTACTCTTGCTCGGTCGCGCGGAAAGCG
>JAPYZB010003142.1:0-12289 GCA_030522745.1 Eupelmus kiefferi | reverse complement strand
TCTTTTATTTTTTCTTATTGTTTACTGACCTGAATTTTCTTTGCTTGCCGATCAATAAATCGTAACGTTACACAATTAAAGTTTAAGATAAAAAAAGTATTCAGCTAACTCGTTAGAACAAAGCTTTCTCAAATAAATTTTAAGTAATACTATGGCATTTGAATAAAATTTCATATTATTGTAAACGTTTACATTATGAATTTTAAGTGATTATCTCAAGCACTATTCTGACATTTTTTAGAAATCAAAATTTTTTAATTTTTTATAAAATAAAAAATTATGTTTAGATTATTCTTTGAAATTAAAATATTTAATTTAGATAATGAAAAATATCTACTAGATTAGGTAGCTGAATATTAGTATGCTTATTTATCATTTTTCATTTCACATATTTAGAAAAACGTTTTATTAGAAAGTTTGGACGTACAATATAATGATAATGTGAACACTATTTATATGAACATTTAAATATAAAACTTAAGTAAAACATTAACGTAACACTTAAATAAAAAATCTCTTAATAATCGTGTCTTTTAACTTTGAGATATAAATGTTCTTATAATTTACATTATTTTAGTAAATTATCTATCTATATTACAGTATTATGTGTATTACGTATATTATGTATAATATTAAGTTAAGTATTATATTTTTCAAAGTCATTTTAATAATTATTTTCTTAAACGATTTTTATTTTTCTAAATATTTTTCTTTCAATTGTATTTTAATCGTTTTTTTTTCGATGAATAATCTGAAAAACTTACCATTTTTAACAAATATTTACGAACAAACATCTATTAAGTTTCAATATTGATTCAATTACTCATGGTGCATTGTCCCTCTTACTTTCGCCTAAATAATCACTTACCTCGAGCACGATGCACACAGCTATAATTTTTGTTTATACAATTTGCGAGCACTCTGAAGGGCTGCCTGTATACAAGCCACTTGTATACAGTGGGCTGCTTAAAATCTACGCTTCTGCAGCAGAGCGCAGCCCGTCTGAAAATTAAAGCGCGGCGTTTATCAAAGTGCGCGCACGTTCGTTCATCAGGGAACTTAATTACGGTAAAGTGGCACATTGCGAAAGAGAAAATCTTCGGTCCCATCTCCGCCTCCTTCTGCCTCCAGTATCCACTTTTCGCCTCGAAACGCATCACGCCCCTCTGCCTGTCTATTTTTCGTTCGGATCTCTCTAGCTTTCGGGCTCGGTTGCGCCTATATTTTCTCCTCTCTCTCTAGCTCCGTAAAGATTCCGTTTCTTTTTTCCAGTTCACCGCCTCCTTATCTGCATCTCTCGTCCACTTCCCTACATTCGTCCACACGAGGTGAGCGAGAGAAAGAACGGGCACGTAGACACTTTAGTTCCGGAGCGAAGTGGTAATGTAGTAGCGCATCGGAGCTCGTAATACCGGCGCGCGGGCGCGCCTCTGGTCTCTTCCACTCCCTCGCCGAGCACACACGAGGGGTAGTTAGCCACTGTGTGAGTGGGTCGATAGGCGCCCCCTTGGCGCTCTCGCTCTCTCTCTCTCTCTCTCTCTCTCTCTCTCTCTCTCTCTCTCTCTCTCTCTCTCTCTCTCTCTCTTTCATTTTCACACACATATGTGCACACGCATACACACATAATCGCATGCGCACCCACATGTATAAGCTCTGTCTTTCTCTTCCTAGCGAAAACAGAGATAGAGAGCAAGCCTGCTGGCGTCGTTGACTTGCTGTACACTGTGTCTCTATCTCTCTACGCAACGTGATCCTCCTTTCGTGAATGTGTATGGGTAGGCACACGTGTCCCGCCTCGTACGTAACTCGTAAATACTACTGCTTCGCGCTCTAAGTTTTTCCTTGCGACCGTATCTATAATACTGATTTCGACCTGCAATAATTTATTTTTACTTTTTTGTTGGAAATGCGGATTGAAAATGATTTTTAAACTATCTCAATTTCATTTTATTTTATATTGACTTTTCTGCTTCCAGAATTCGGTTTTTGATATTTTTTAGTTTATTATAGTAGTGAACAATTTGATATACTGTGATGCCTTCAACAGAGCTAAAAAATGTATACTTTTTTGCGAATGAAATTTTAAAATCGATATAGTTTTTTTTTAACAATCAAAAGAGTTATTTTAATAGTTTCATCTTTAAAAGTTTTTGATATAACTTTTTGAAAGCAATAAAAGTTGTTGAGTATAACTAGTATTGCACTTAGTGAAATTTATTAACTTATTTGTTTTTACTTATATATCTCATTTTTTCTGATATTAAGCTACGCTTGAGAAACCTGCATAAATTGGCGGTAGATTTTCATTTATTAGGCAAAATACTATTTCATAAATAGATAATTGTTAAGATGAACATATATAAAATATTATTTAATTGCACATTGAAGTTCTAATTATTCAATTGATTTCAATAAAAAATATTAATGAATAAAATGATGTGTTTTTGTATAAAAATTTTAGGTAATCTAACTGTTTGTGTTAAATAATAAATATAAAGTATAATTTATACTTGAATTTGAAGTAGTAATTAAACAACTTGGTCCAAGTTTCTAAGTATTGTAACATCATTAGACATTTCAAACGGTTTAAAATTTATAATCGTTAAAGTTATTTCGAAATAATAGTAGTTACTTTGTAATTTTGTTGGATATTTTATGTAAACAACAATAACATAAATTTATATTAATAAAAATTAATAAATAATTAATTTATTACTCATAAATGTGTGAATATTTAGCTATATTTTTATTATAAAGTCATAGCTCCGACGGGTTTAACGTTCTTTTAAAGGCTAAGTAAAAATGAAAATCATGATTTGGGCGACGCAACAAAAATATTATATACTTCGGTAGTGACCGAGAGAGAATATTAATCAATTCTGTAAATTTTGAGTGTTTTTTTTTTAAATGAGAATTAAATTTTCGTTTATTTAAATTTTGAAAAGGACAATAATCATTTATTAAAAAAGAAAACTATTTACATTCAACGTAGTTGAATGTAAATATTATATGTAATTTAACCACAAAAATTAATAATAGTTACATCAAAGCAAGTAACCGTTGTTACTACAAATATATTTAATAATAGCATAAAGTACATTTGATTACTTCCTACTTTTCATTTAAGCTGACTTTTATCGTAATTTTCTAAACAGACGTCCTCTAGCTTTATTTTTTTCGATGTTAGTATATACTGCCTGTAAAGGTCGAGCCTTACCTCAATAAACGCTTTTCATGATATAATATTTAAACTTTTCCTTTGTTCCCTCATTTTCAAATAATTTTATATAAAATTTACTTTTTCTTTGAAGTTTAGTAGAAAAAATTTATAATTTAAATTTCAGATAGTTTAAAAATACTTTAAGATTATAAATCATAAATTGAAGCGTTCTTAGGAAGAACGGTACTTCTCAGTATACTTAAAGTGCTTATAGCCCTTATTCCTAAGAACACTTCAATTAGTAATTTTAGATTTTACAAGAAATAATTATTGTGAATTATTCAAAAAACTTTTTTTGTTATTGAATAATCAGATAATAAGTATTTAATCAAATGAATAAATTAGTTCATACATCTGTGATATTGGTTAAAATGCATATTATTTATGGATGAATTACCAATAAATGATTGTATTAAAAAGTTTATGGGAAATTCTTCTGCATATAATTATGAAAAGATTTTGTAATTTATGTAGTATATTTTTTCTCAATATTTTGAAAAGTAATGTAAACGAATAGTAAGCTGTTTTATAAGTATTTTTGCGGAATATGCATCTTTTCATTACACTTAAAAGTAAATCCGGCAGCAAAATAAGAATATCTTATCTTCGTAGAAAATATATTTTGGACCAAATTTGTGATCAACGAATGTTAAAGTGATATTTATCGAGAAATTCTGTTTGAAGTATTTAAAAAATGTCTAGTAACTTAAGTAGTTTTAAAAATTTTTATTTAGGAAACTACGAGAAGTAGAGCACAAGATGAACTGGTACAAGTGCAAATTTAGTAGTACGAGTCAACCGAATTAACAGTAAATCTTTCGTATTTGCTGAAAACGTGTATAATCGGTTTTATGGTGTAACTGACGCTGCGGAGAAGCGCGCACATAGAGATACGTACAGGCTCGCATTTGCTTTCATAGAGGAAACTCATCGCAAAGTCGATTCGAACATCGTTTAAGGATCCTTGTGCATGAGTGCCCTCTATCAAAGGTGCTCTCCTTCTCTCTCATTTCCCTTGAAAGCTTGATGACCAACAGAGAGAATTCTCCTTGGAGAACTTGTGGTTCTCTTTCGCCGCCTCTAAGAGGCCTCGCTCAACTCGGGGATATTCTAACCCTGCCGTTCGCTACCTCCCCCCGTCTTATAATTGGGCCACGCTATCTGTGCCTGTTCCTTACTTTCTCTTTCTCTCTGTCCTCTCGCCTTCCTCTTCTGCTTCGCGTCATTAACCAGTTTCTAGGTTTGCCTGTAGTTTCACAGATTATACCCTCTGGCGTCTGGTATGTGAAAGTATCCTCTCCACTGGTGATTTCCTGGGAGCTAGCTTTGCATAAAGTTGTATTGGGTTTCGGAAAGTCGAAGTCTCGACTATCAAACGACTCAAGTTTCAATTGTCATTAAATATTAACAGTTGTGTAAGCAGTTAATATAATAATTTAAAAAATATGAAAACTATTGGAGTGTGTTGCTGATTAATATATAGTAAGATAAAATTCCGTAGATGATTGTGTTTTGCATGAAATTTTTTCTTCCTTTGTTTTATAATACAAACAATCATTGAAAAAGATATAACTTTAGCAGAATAAGCATGATTCTCTTTTTTCAAACTGAAAAAATAGTTAATTTTTCTTATTTCTTTTAGAAACCGAAATTAATTAATTATAAATATATTTAATTTTCACAATTATGAGTTATAAATTAAATTCTTTGAAGAAAAAATTCTATTGCACTGATTTTTTTTTGATACAAACGAAACAGAATCTTTAAATTTATCTTAAATATCAAAGATAATTTTAAATATAATAAATATAAATAGTTCAATTAACCACATGATTTATAGTTATACACTATTTACGAAATTTAATTTATGGTTTATTTATTCCTCTTTCCTATAAATTTATTGGCCACTAAAGATACCGATATAAATATATTGGTCGTAATAATTTTGTCAAATGAACATCTAACTTTTTTGGGGAAACTCACTCTTTAACAAATTGGTGCTTTCTCATTTAAACCAATTTTGGAAAGAGTGGTTAAGAGCAACCTGACATCCAATATTTTTTGTTCGGCAAAAAGCTATAAATCTTCAAAGGGGACCTTTAGCTACATATGCATAAGACAAATCAGTAGATTGCTCTTTTTAAATGGGGTATCAAAAAACTTTCGGTAAGAATAATCCTTGCTCTTGTAAATCAGTGCACTTTTTCCAACGCGTGAAAAAACTTTTGTTATACTGAGTTTGTTATACTTTTCAATTTTTAAGCACACTTTTTTGTACTCTTAAGTTTGTTTCAAACTTAAATGTTTTTAAGTGTATTATGTTTTTAAAGTTCACGATTGTACGGAAATTAGCGCCGTAAGCTTATTAAAAAGTTAAGCTAAACTTTGTTCAACCCTTTTGGGTTAAGTGACTATTGTAATTAACGTTATAACTCTTTGTTTCATAAAATTCTTATAATTTATTACATGGTCATTTTATAAAGTTATATCTAAAACAATACATTATAATTATAATAAAAAGTGTACACAGTTTATGAAGGTCTTTATTGTATTAGTAACTTTGCTTGTAATTCGTATAAAAGTATGCTAAAATAAATCTAGTTCATAAATTAAAGTTTTAACGAGTATTTTTTTACTTTATTTTTATTAATAAAATGAGTTTATTATAAGATTAAATTTATTTCTTTAGGAAAAAAAGAAGAAAGTATATTAAGAATTCTTTGCAATTCATAAATGAAATATCCTACTTAATATTTAATCATCAACCATTTCATTGATATAAAAATAAAAATTTTATAAGATCTTTTAACACTGTGTTTATTTTAGAAAACTAAAAAAGTAAAAGTTTCCATTGCAAAGGAAATGAAAATATATATTTCTGAAGTTTATTACATCTCCCCCTTCAAACATAATTGAATAGACACAAGAACTTTTTATTTTCCATTTCCTTTGCTCTCTTAAACTTACCTTTAAAATGCGGTCGTTATTTTACCACTTTGAGTAATAAAAGCTGCGTATTTCAATCCAAAAAAATACCTTGAAGTCAGACGAAGCTTAATTAGTTGCGCTATCCTGGTTCGGAAAGAGACCGAGCTCTTTGTGCTTATCGAAAGGAAACAACGCAACGTCGGAGCAGTCATCTACGCCGCGACAAGGGCGGAAAGTCGCAGGGGTTCTCTCTCCTTTCGTCTCGAGATTATTCGTCTTTTGAAGCGTTGAATGGAGTTAAGATCCATAAGTCTTCGTCGAGAATTCCCGTTCTTTACCCCCTCCACCCCTCACTATCCATTCAGTTCATCTCTCTTTTACGCTCACTTCCTCTCGCTTTCGTTAAGGAGACGCTTCGCACCGGTACTTTGTCTTTTCATCAATCGAGAACCTCTATCGGGCGCCAGATCTTTTTCGTCTGTAAAGAACTTCCAAGAGCTCGAATTTGCATATTGAGGAAAAGGTTGTTACAAATTATTCCCTTACGAATGATTAGTTAAACTTCAAAGTAATTTGTTATAATATCTCTTTTTTTAGTAGGAAAATTGATACTAGCTAGCTGACTATATTCAAAAGTATTCGGTTATTGTAAAAATTATAATAATTATGTTTAGTATTCATAAAATATCTTTGAATGATTTCAATTATTTCATTTCACTCCTTTAATTAAAAGTTTTGATTAGTATGTTTTGCATCAATGTCGTAAAGTTTAGAGTTTTCAGTGCGAGTTGAGACGTGTACTACAACCACTTGATGGCAATGAGGTTCACTTACTTATGATACACAATATTTTTGTGACTCACATATGAATTTTCGCGTTGTCTAAACACCAGTCAAATTCCAAAATATTATCAAAAATAAGATAATTATGAAACTCCCTAAGTTGGAGTTGAAGTGCCAATATATTTATGTAACGTGTAATGTATGTAATATAGAGTTGTTATTTATGTGCCATGAAATTTCCATACATGCACCCTGAAATGACACTCGAACTATAATAAAATAATCTAATATTACACTGATTTTTCAAAATTTTATGTCAAAGAATGAAAAAAGGAAACAGAAGCGAATGTAAAGTAACCATTACACCAGAAAACAGACACCTTGAGCTAGCTTTTTATGAAAAAAGCGCAAAAGTTAAGAATGGATTATAAAAAAGTAAATTCATTGAATCATTTCACGCTGCAAATACATTACCAGTATAATTATACTCCTATAAATATGGATAAAGTTGGTATTACAGAAGCTACTTAAGCCAGTGGCAATAAGAAAATGCGTCAACCTCAGTAAGTTGGAACTGACCCCTGCCGGAATGATCGATCATAAACTTTCCTACGACTAAAAGAAGAAGCTTGTATGCGTCACAGTAAAAACTTTATTCGGTAAAACAAGATTGAAGGCATTATAAAAAAGGCGAAAAACTCCAATAGCAAAAGACGAGTGCGAGAGGGGAAAGAGTAAAAGAACTTCTTAAAACTTTCCACATTCCAACCACCTGATCAATAAACGATAAAACAAAGCCAGCCACTCTCGGACCTGCAAAAAAGTAGTGTAAGTAAGCCCTTTCCTACCTCTTAACATTCTCCGACCAGAGATTTCCGTCCGTTGAATTCTCCTGCCAATTGCGAATTCCAGCTCGAGAAAAATGACTTCTTTGCAAGAGAAGAGGAGAATGACACCTTTGCCAAGTCTTTATACTCAGCTTCCTCTAGTCGGGGTAGACTTATGCCTCTTCCTCGAGAGGCGCATGCTCACTCGCTCATTATCGAACCTTTTGCCATGAACTAGCTCAAATGTCTCCCTTAAGCGTCATCGACTATTGCTCTGCGATCGGCTTTCACTTCGACTTGTTGCCTACGAGAAATCGGACATCTTCTGAATAAGATGCCTTTTAACACCATGTAGAGTGTTTGGGTAAAGATGCGGCGAGACATGATAAGATTACAACGGAATAAAAGTGCTAGATTTACTATTATTCTATTGAATTTTTTAGAATTTATATTTTCTAAATTTAAGGTTGCGATTGAAATGTAACATTCAGTAATTTAGAATTAACATTAGGGAAATTTTATATTTACAAAAATTGACTATGAAATTAAACGTAATCTACTTACGTTAGAAAGAAAGTGACTTAATTTTCGACTGAAAAAGAAACTCTTGCTTCCAGAAGAAAATCCTTTTACATCGAATATGATAGATTTATCGGAATCAAGGGAAAATTTTCTTCAAGTTCGTTGAAAATTTTTGGAAGTAATATAATTTGCTTCAGCAAAAAGATATCATTTTACAAAAACGAAAAAAAAGATATTAAAACATAAAAGGCTCAAAAATATGGTTGACTTAAATCTTTATAACTTGGACAGCATGCGCAGTAGAGAGTTATTAGAAAATCTAATTTGAAACAAAAAGTAAGTTCTTATCTAAAGCCTTTATACAAATAGAAGATTTACATATAAAAAAGGTTTTTATGAAATATTACATGTTAAAAATTAACGGTGATTTTAATAAAAAAATTTTGCTTGATTTTGATTATTTTTATCTATTGGCTACAATATTTTTGCTCTTGGATTACTATACTGAAGATTTTACTGCTAAAGCGCGACGCTAGATAGAGAAACTAGCGCAAATAACCTCGGCTCTTTTCGATATTCGACTTTTTAAAATCCAATCGCGGGAGTCGCATATCGACGAACAACGGTGCATTAGCTATTCCTCTTATGCAAAATTATTCTAATAGAAGTCATCACGCTTTATGAAATATACTTGCAGCTGGATTATCTTTAATATCTTGTTTTTTCATGAGAAAGAAAAAAGAAAGAGAATAGCATTTTGTTATTCTTGCTGGGTCCCTTCGAATGAGCAACATAATTTTGCATTTCCTATCACTTTATTCAAGAGTGAGAGAAGGTGCGAGAAGCGTGTGAAGCAAGCAGACAGGCAGACAGATAGAATGAGAGGGAGCAGTTTTATTCCACAGCGCTTTAGCGTCATTCATTTTTATCCCTTGGCCTCCTTTGATCTCGTTATTATAAGAGCGTAAATATTTGTCCTGGTACTTTCTTGCGTGTAAGCTCCTACTGCTGGAGTTGCTGCTACACGTGATTCTCTGTTCTCTTCTTCTCTTTTCCGTAGTCTGGTCTTTTTTGTTATTGATTACTCTGATAAAATTACGCCCTTTTACTTTGCCCTCGCCTTTAATGTAAATAGTTAAATCTGTTGATGGAGCGATGGTACAAAATTTTAGCTTTGAAGAAAAGACTTAATGCAATAATACTTACGATCTTGATTCATTACATGATGAATGTATCACGTATCCATTTATATACTTGCATTTATTTTTGAACGAGACAACAGTATTGTTTTGCTGAACGTAATTCGAATTTGGTGATATATTGTAATTATATGATCGTTTTAACAAAGTAATCGTTTTACCAAAAATCACTTCACCATAATAACCGATTTATAACACATAAGTATTTTCAAACGTTTTTATACCATTTGTCATATTCTAACCAATTAGAAAATTTCGGTCATTTCAGATAACAATACCTCGGTCAATCCTCCCACCAAGTCAAAGAACCGTGGCAGCATTAATTCAAGAAACTAAAAATTTTTGCCCGATTTTTAATTTCTATTCTTGTCGCGGTCGGCCGGGTAAGGGCAAATTAGTCAGGAGAGCAATTACAAGCCTTCGTGAGTGGAACGAGCTCTCTATCTCGCGAGAGGCCTCGCGAAACATTCATCATTCGCTCGAAAGTAGATCCTTGGCGACGCTGCTGCCGTGAATAAATTAATGCGAAAGGTTTTCTGAGGGTATCTCCCTCCCCCTGGGGAGGCTTACGGAAGAAGGCGAAAGATAGATAAAGAGGAAGATCGGAGAGGTGGAAGCGGTGTTTTGTAACGAGGCGAAATTATCAAAGCTTTCAATTTTCATCGGACGTCCTCGAGAGATTCGTCTCGTACGGAACAATTCAATTTCGAGAAACTTAATGGGGGCGTCGCGATTGTTTCGGCCGATTATGGTCATTATACGGTCGAGATTGGAGAGACTCTCTCTCCGCTTGGGTCTTCTGACATCTTTTATCCGACGAAATAACGATGTTTGCTGCCGATTGGCACCTTGAAGGGGCTCTTATTGTGTAAAATTACGTTGTTAAAGTTCCTGAAAACATCTTTCAAATTGTTTTTTTAGGCGTTCTTTTTAATATTGATGTTTCGGACTCGGTTCTAATATGTCGTTCCAAGCTTTATAAACAGTCTTAATTCAAATTGTTGTAATATATTCAGGTATAAGTCAGCTGACTAATCTAGATTATTTACAAATGTGAGTGTAGATAATTTAAAGCTACAAATTAAACAAATGCAATCCTAGTTTTTTCGAGGCTTTCGTGTTGATTATTTATCATGTTGGATTATTGTTTGAATTTCGACCATATGTTGTCATTTACGTCGTTTAGACGATATTATAGTTTACTGTATCAAGGCAGTCCTAAGTCTGATGATTCAAGATTAGTTGTCATTATTTATACATGAAATGTCTACTTAGTGAATGGACACAACTTTGCCACTGCTCATTCAGAATTTAAAAAGGAGATATCACTATAGCCAATATGAATAAGCAATCTTATTAAAACAGTATTATGCATTTGAATGACAAAACTTTATTTTAAAAAAAGAACAACTGGCGTGTTGCGTATTTTGTCATATTTGAAAATTGATGTTATCTGTGGATGTTTAAAAAAAATGAAATTGTTCATATCTTCTACTTCACATAATAAAGTAATAAATAAATACTAAATTATACAGAATACCATCAGTTTTAACGAAAAAGATAAAAAATGCAGTAGCAAAATTAAATTAGAACTTACAGATAAGTTACATAAAAAAAAATTTTAATTTGTGTCATTACTAAAGGAAAAAAATTTTATGCGACTTTTTACTTACAAAAGTTATGATCCTAAAGAAAGCAATTAGTGGACCTTTAGGAATTACTTTATAAAAACTAGTTATATTAATTTTCACAGCTTAGATCTTTGATAATTCACATCCAGACAGTGATCACATAGCCATCGCATGTGATGCAGTGAAGTGATCACATAGATCATCATAGGTTCACCTTGACAAATTAGACTATAATATCCTCTAAATTTTGGTATCGTAACTAACGGAAAACCTTCAATATAACATAAAACATTTTTGTTATTGAATAAAATTACCGTACATATATTTTAATCACTAGCATAACGCAGATCACTTCGATTTGTAATGCAAGTAAATTTCAAAACAGTGACATGACGAATTTTCTTTAAATATTCACGTAATTTACAAAATCCATATCTGCACATGAATCACGATAGTCCGCGATATTTCAGCTTGGTTGGCTGTCCCTCATTTAATTTACAAGACTCGCAAAATGAATAAAATAATTCAGCTCCGCCCGTAGTCCAATAACTCGCGCAGCCAAACTATTCGCATCCAGCGAATATCGCTTTCGCTATTCCGACCGCATATGTGTGCAGCAGCGGCAGCATCAGCGCCTGTTGATGAATGCCCACCGACTATCCGAAAAGAGGGAGGAAACCCACGCGGAGAAAAAGAATAATGGAGCGAAGCGGCCTCCATTCAATAAATTGCCGAGCGCATGGCGGGCGTGTCACCTGCGACTTTTTCATTTCCGCGCCGAGGAAATGGAAAAGCAGCGCTCCCGTTGACAATATGACCGCTGCCTGTATGAATGGCCGATGCTTCCTAGAGTCTCGATTCCTCTTGCGAAAAAAACGACTTATCTCGGTCCTCCAAAATCCAAAGTTTCTAATTTACTTTGCTCATTTGGGTTTCGCGGAGATTAAAGTTTTCGGAGTTTTGAAATAGTTAGTATGTTATCGGGGGATAGGCGGAGGAGAGAGTCGCTCGCGCGTGCTGAGTACCCCGCAATGAAATTAAACGCCGATGCGACTTCCTTCGCTGTAATTTGATAATGCGGTACACTGATAGAAAGAAAACTTAACAGTTAAGCCGGCGACCTAACTGTTAAGAAATGGCGTACTTGAATCGAAAAAAATCGATGAAATTTCCATTTTT
>JAPYZB010003141.1:0-10776 GCA_030522745.1 Eupelmus kiefferi | reverse complement strand
GCCGCAGTGAAACTTATTTCACCATAAAGCCATACTTTCTCTCTACTTTTACTTGCGGGGTTGCAGCCTTTGTAATACCTCATATTACGTCATATGACCTTTTTACAAGCAAACCAGTCCAATGGACACATCGGGACGGCCTCACATTGGCGGATCCACATTATGTGCAGTCTGACAGGATCGATGTGCTACTAGAAGCGCAAGTACATGCACTGATTATTGAGGAAGGCCTCCGCAAGGGCAACACAGCTGACACACCAATCGCTATGCAGACATCTCTAGGCTGGATTGTCTCTGGGCCCACGTCGTCTCGCATAAACACACACGATATTATGCTGAACGACACTTTACGCAGATTTTGGGAAATCGAGGAGATTCCTGCGCCTCAATGTTTTCTGACGGAAGAGTAAAGAGTTTGTGAGGACTTCGATCGCTCAACTGTCAGTCGGGACGAAACAGGCAGATACGTGGTAAGACTACCTTTTAACCTTTAGAGGGCCGGAAAACCACTATAGTGGCTCGACCTATGATGGGCACTTTGTCAATAACCAATCCATGATATAAGATACCTTTTTTACCTCTTTTCTATGGAGGATATGCCATCCCAAATCCCGGCCCTCTAAAGGTTAAAGATTCAGTGCCGCTCACCTGGGAAGGCTCTTATTCTCTAGCTCTACGTATGCTACGGAATCTGGAGAATAAGTTCAAGATAAAGCCAAGGTTTCACGAAGCCTATATTGATAGCATGCGATAATATCTAACTTTAGGTCATATGCGCCGCGTAGTAGTAGAAAACTTCGACGTAGACAAGTGTTTCTTCCTTCCACACCACGGAGTAGTCAAGAAGAGCAGCACGACCACTAAGATGCGCACTGTGTTCAATGCATCGGCCAAAACAAGAACTGGCTATTCGCTCAATGATTTTCTTCTTGTAGGTCCAAACTTGTTGTCCGATACGATAGACTCGCTCACTAGGTGGAGACGTTATCTCTTTGTCTTTTCAGCCGATATAGAGAAAATGTTTAGACAAATCCTGGTTCACGAGGATGATCAGTTGGTACAAGCCATCGTCTGGAGAGAGGAGGAGTCAGCGGAGGTCGCGTCGTATTTTCTCACTACTGTGACGTTTGAATTTGCTTGTTCTCCGTTCTTAGCTAGTTGCACACTTAAACAACTCGCATCGGATGAAGCTCTCTCATTTCCTCTCGGTAGTGATATCATTGAGAAAGAAGTCTATGCAGACGACGTTCTCTCAAGAGACTTTACTCTAGAAAAAACCAGACTCAAACAGGAGCAGGTTATTAACTTATTGTACAGTGGAGGCTTTAATCTTCGTAAATGGTTAGCTAATAAACCCGATTTAGTTGCTTGGCTCCCTCGAGATATTATAGCCACTGAAGCTAATCTCAAAGTTGGTTTAGGTTTCGCAGTTCTGGGGCTCGCTTGGGACCCAGAAGAAGACAACTTCTATTTTAATTTATTCTCAGAGTCATTAAAAGGACCAATAACTAAGAGAACGGTCCTATCAAAAATCGCTAAACTTCGATCCACTCGGTTGGATTTCTCCAGTCATAGGTTCTTTGAAAATATTCATGCAGTCGTTATGGACATTGACCAGAGAATGGGATCAGGAACTGCCTCAAACATACGCCGATAATTGGAAAACTTGTTACACTTCTTTATAAGCTGTCTCGGAAATTCGTATACCGCGCTGGGTAGGCATGAAGTCGTTGACTCATACCTTTGAATTCCATGGATTCGCGGATGCGTCCAAATGGGCGTACGCAGAAGTTGTCTATTTGCGAGTTTTAGGTGCAACACCTTAAGTATACCTTCTAGGTGCCAAGACCAGGGTAGCGCCGACTAAAACTTTATCTATACCGCGACTAGAGCTGTGTGTAGCACAATTGACAGCTAAACTCACTCGTCATTTCCGGGACACATTAGAATTAAGTTCAGCAAAAATACACTTATGGTCTGACTCTAAAGATGTCTTATTTTGGATTCGAGAAATTCCAGCTAAATGGCCTACGTTCATCGCCAACAGGTGTGCAGATATTCTTACAGTGTTGCCAGAAGCCTATTGGCACCACATTAACTCTGCCGATAACCCTGCAGACATGGCATCCCGCGGTCTAACAGCCAGTGAATTAGTCCATAATGATTTATGGTGGTCAGGTCCTAAGCGTCTACGCAACAGCACGTCCACTTGGACATGTGTTAGCGACATCGACGCTTTAGAGTCTTCCAATAAATGTAAAGTTCTCGAAACTTCTGACCCAGAAGCATCCTCAAAAGATCTTGTAATAGAACAAGGCTTAAATTTACTTGTTACAGCAAAACAAGAGTCAAATTTAGGGATATGGTCGCTGATAAACGACTACTTGTCTCTCAGCAAACTTATACGCATCACAGTCTACATATTACGTTTCATCAGAAACTCGCTTAAAAACTCTGCCCTTCTAGATAAATTATCGCCGATCTTGAGAAATTTTCCATTACCATTAGACTTGTGCATTGTAGGTCGAGAAGTGCGCCAAGCGAAGCTTTTATGGAGCTCTTTGACTCAACGTCCTTGCTTCTCGAAGGAGATTGATATTTTAAGCCAAGGTGGCCAGTTAGCCAAAGGTAATCGCCTTAGAAATCTACATCCCGTGTACAAAGATGGACTGATTAGGGTGGGCGGTAGATTGAGGCACTCATCTTTGCCTTATGACGAAAAATATTCCGTTATTCTTCCTTCTTCTAGTCGATTTACTAAACTTCTCGTCCTGCACTGCTACCATTTGACCTTGCACGGAGGTTCACAATTAACTCTAGCATTGATTCGTCGTATGTTCTGGGTTATCAAAGGGAAGTTAAGAGTTAAAATGCTTATACACGCTTGCATAAGTTGCAAACGCTTTAGAGCAGAGAGGCCGCAGCAGCTGATGGGTGACTTGCCTGAGGAACGAGTTCGACCCTCTCGCCCGTTTTCACACTCAGGCGTGGACTACGCCGGTCCGTATTGGTTGCGGACATCTCGTCATCGTGGGTACAAGTCCTACAAGGGCTATTTCATTGTATTTGTCTGTCTCAGCCCTAAAGCGGTACACTTGGAAGTAGTCTCCAGCTATGACTCTGAAGGTTTCATTGCAGCGTTCAAGTGTTTCGTCGCTCGTCGTGGCCCATGCCTCAGTCTTCTCAGCGATCAGGGTACCAACTTTATAGGAGCTGACGCTGAGCTCAGAAATCTCCACGCTGAAGGGTCTACGTTCCAACGTTCGGTAGAAGGCAGTCTTCATCAAAGCGGCACAACCTGGTGGTTCAACCCACCTGTAGCTCAACATTTCGGGGGCATTTGGGAGGCCGCCGTGAAATCAGTAAAGTATCACTTAAAAAGGGTCATAAGCGAAACTATATTAACCTATGAAGAATTTGCTGCGCTACTATGCCAAGTGGAGGCCTGTCTGAATTCGCGCCTTCTCACTCCTTTGACCGAAGACGCTTCCGAGCTCTTCGTATTAACGTCTGCGCATTTCTTAATCGGAGAAACGTCATTTCTAATTATAGAGCCTAGAATCACTCAGGAGAATGTGCCCCCACTACAACGCTGGAGACGCATGAGTCAGATAACTCAGAGGTTTTGGAATTGTTGGTCATCCGATTAACTACAACAACTACAGAAACGAGTCAAATGGCAAGATGTACAAGCTTCTATCGCAGTTGGGAATATCGTCCTGCTGCGCATCGAAACAACCGCTCCGCTCGCTGGCTACTGGCGCATGTCACCGAAGTTTTTCCAGGGGCTGATGGCCACGTACGCGTAGTTTCGGTCCGCACCGCAAGTTCTACCCTTCGACGACCCATCTCCAAGCTCTTTAAGCTCTTGGACTACGACTCATTGCAAGGCGAAGTGAACCAAGAATCGTGAAATTAGGCTTCGTAGTTTTGTTATGAAGAATTTTGGAAAAATAAACTAATTGTGTAATTTTGTTAATTCGACTCATTTTTTTCAGATGCACGCAGAATTTAACCTTTGTTACGCGTTTGAATTATCACACTTAATATTATATTATCGTTTTGTTAAAACGAGGTGGGCGGAAAATGTTGAGGATAGACATACACTCACGAACATTCACACATACATTCACCTTTGTAAAACACTCACACAAGCATACAGTAGGCTCCAGCGTTAACAGTCAATCCCGTGGCTATATGTATCGCGTGATCGGGTAGGAATTTACCCAAAATGCTTCGCGGTGCCGCGAGCCCCCGTGCCGCAAGCGAGCGGTAGTAGTCCGGCGGATCGCCCAGAGTTAATACTCCCCCACCTCGCTTCTCAAAAGGGTTCTTTTTTCATTAAACGGACATAGTCCATTTTTTATATTAAACCCGCCTATTTATTTACGCCGATCCTTCATACCCATATAAATGAAATCGAGATTCATCTGTAAACAATATATTTCTCCACTGTCTAGCCGTCCTGTTTCGATTATTACGGGCGTAGCGTAAACGATTTTGCCGATGTACTGCTGTCAACTTGGGCACTCTAGAACGAATTCTTGATCTTAAAATGTTTTCGCAAATAAATTTTTAGAATCATTCTGAATAAAAATTTTGTTTGGATTTTTACAACGTGATAGTGCAACATATAATTGAGCATGAGAAAATAATGGTTGTTTGATGTACAAACCCACTTCATTAAAGCTGTAACCTTGTGATTTATTGATTGTTATTGTAAATGCTCATATAATAGGAAATTCTTTCCAGCGTTCAATGTTATTTGCGGTGTAAAAACTTTATTCCCAATGTTTTTACCCCTAATAATTTCAGCTTCTATATTATATTTAAATAATTTAATTATTTTTAGATTTATATCGTTACACAAATCATCATTTAACAATTATCATTTGTTAATTTCTAATATAACGATCGCGTTAATTTTCAAATTCAATTCGTGAAGTCGGAGTCTTTCGCAGATTTTATTTAATGTTTCTATCGAATAATTTAAATAAATGTTATCATCTGCTTCATCAACTCCTTTATGCAAAGCATAATCAATGCTATAGTACCTATGTTGTAATTTCACGGTCGAGTCATTTTAAAATTTTAATGTTTAGTACATTTATATCATCGTTATGTGAAGCTAAAATAACACCTCCCTGAAGTTAGCATAGTACTTTTTCTCTACAGTGAAACTAACTATTGGAAAATTTGCCGTAAATTGATATAAAGTTAGCAGGTTACCTCCGAATAACCGGCAAAGAAAAATCTAAGACTATTATAATATAGTTCAAAATTTCCCGCTTTTTTGCCGTGAACAGTCAATTCACAACATTTATTCAATTATTTTAACATCCTTTGGAGGTAGAATGCTGATAAAATATCCATTTCATCATTTTAAAGCACCCAAAACTTGAATTTCATTGCGCGACAAATTCCCAACTGCCTCAGAGGCAGACAAAATTTCTTTTTTATCCTTCTGGAGCACTCATAAGTTGAATTTCATCGAGCCGCAAATTCCTAGCTGCCTGGGAGGCTGACAAAGTTCATTTTAATCATTCTAAAGCACTTATTCCTTATAATTACGAAGAGTTAATTAATTTAGAGCTTTATATTCTGAATCCTTGTATTTCCAGTAAAATAGTACTTTAGATGCACAATTAATTGACGTATTTAAATTGATATTTAGATGTGCAATTTATTTAATCCTGCAGACGCTATGCTTTTTGAGCGATTACCAATTTATCACCTATCTCGTAGTCACTTGAAGCGTAAACGATTGTAAAAATCTGAGCCTCATGACGCTGTAAGTATACTTGTATATAACGTTGCGACGGGTAAACCGTCGTCATGTCTCCGTGGCCCGCGCACAGCAGAGAGAAAGAGAGCCAGAATCATTATTGTTTCTTAGCTAACTCTTTCTCTCTTATGTTTTAGCACGAGCATCATCGGAGCTTGGCGCGCCCGTCCGCGGAGGGCGCGCTAGGCCCAAGCCCTGCAGCAGCCGACCACGGACATCCCCACCCAGGACGAGGGCAGCAGCCGAAGCAACGATGAAAGCTAGGAAAAACGAGCGTGTGTATGTATGTGTGAGTGCGATCGGCAGCCTATAGGGCGCCGAATGTTTATTGTTGTGTATGTGTGTGAGTGTGTGGCCCGCGGGCGCCGCGGGCCTGCGCGAGGGCGCGAGCAAATTGATTAGTATTGGCCGGGCCGTCAAATTGTCAACACGTGTTTTCGGCGACGATGAGAGTGTTAACGTGAGCGGCGAGGTGATTTGCAAATCACTGCGACCTCGGGTGTGCGCGAACCGTGGTGCGGCTGCTCCGCCGGTCAGCACCTGGTGCGAGTGCGAGCGATCAGCGTGCGGCTGCCTGTGAGCAGCGTGTCCAGGAGGGACATCGAGGTGCTGTGCACCCGGCTGTGTACGGGAGTTTTGAGATGAATAAATCGTAAAAGTGTATTTCGTGAGTATTTATTTATGTGTGTGTATGTATGTTTGTCTAAAACCTCTCTTCCCGCATCCCGACGCTGCGCACCAGGAGGCACGCGACTCACTGCGCTGCCGACCTCGTGGTGAACGTTGTTTCGGAGTAGATCGGCGGAAGAAAAGAGTATTTTGTTGGCGTGGGAGAGTCACCGTCACGGTGACTCTATTAAAGTAAAGTTAATAGATCGCGACGGAATACCGCGGCTGATACGTGAAAAAAAATTCGAAATTCTTTTTATCACTAAACAAAGTAACAAGTCAAATTCGCGTTAAGCGCTTAGAAAAGTCACTACTCCATGGAACGCTTAGAAAAGTTACTATTTTAGGAGTCCTTTTTATATTATTGTTTAAGAACAGCTGAAGCAATTAGAAAAACATTTTTGTATCATACACTGTTAATTTTAATTGTTTTAAATAATAATAAAAAAGGAGTGCTTGTATTATATCATTTCTTAGAGCTCGGCCTAGTTATTAATTTTCTAAGCACTGAAATGACATAAATTTTATGAGCGCTCATCCGACTTATTATTACTTTATTTAACGCTAAAACTAATTAGAGTTTTTGTTCTGTCAGCCGACGTTGTCTGATTTTTACACAATTTGGCTGTAGTTCTTTCCACACTTATCCCGCGGGGCTCTTTACATTTTAAGATTTTAACATTCTGCCACTAACATGAAATTTTTTAACTAATTGCATATTCACTTTACGTGCTTCTTTAGTTGCATAAATTTTATTTTTATGTTCAAAATAACTTTTCCATAAATTTAGAATACAAAAATATCAACCATATCATATTTTCTAAAAAGATTTCTTAATATTTAGATCTATTTAATAATAGATCTAAATATTAAGAAAATTTTTAAAAAAATAATAGATTAATTAATAATAGATTATAAATAATAATTAACAATAGATAATAATAGATTGTTAATAATAGATTTATTTTTGAAAATAATAGATTATATTTTTGTTAATACAAATTTTGCATTGTCTCCTAAGTCTCTAATACCACCATCTAGAAACATTGTATTTCAATTGTGATACGCACTTATCAAGGGTTTTTGAGTCAACCAGTTCATCAATTTATACCAGGTTTAGCTTAATATATTGCTTTAGAGTAACATAATGGATGCATAATTACTTAAAAAAAAGTAATAAATAATTATTAGATACACTTACGTGTGTAAAATAAACTTTTAAATATATTAGCACTAAAATTTTGCACTCAACTTTGTCTAATAATTAAAATCTCAATTATATGGGGCAAACAACTGTTTGTTTTTCTTGAGTATGTTTCTTTTATCAGTGATGAATCTCTAAAAAAATTAGGCAGAAACGTTAAGAAAACACGATTAGACATGGCAACGCTAATTCGGTAAATATCAAGCCAAGGCAACTGGACGAATCTCTAGGAGAACGAGGGGAACGTATAAACATGCCATCATGAAGTGGAAAGCTTTGTATCAATTGTTAGCTTTTTTTAACGATGAGTTTGCCTGTGAGACTATTTTGTTAAAGTAAGTCGCAGTTTCTAAGTTAATTTATTTAATAATCAATAAACTTATTTTGCAACTGTGAGATATTTTTGTTATTATAACCTATGCAATAGGAGTTAGTAAGGCAGTTAGGAATTTGCCGCGTGATGACATTTAACTTATAAATGCTCCAGAAGAATTAAAATGAAATTTTGTCAGCCTCCGAGGCAACTAGGAATTTGCTGCGCGATTAAATTCATCTTGCGGCTTTTCCAAAAGGATTAACATGGAATTTTTCCAGCCTCGGACGTAGCTAGGTATTTGCAGCGTAACGAAATTCAAGTAGTGGCTGCTCCAAAAGGATGAAAATTAAATTGCGTCAGCCTTCGAGGCATTTAGGAATTTGCCCTGCGATGAAATTAGACATGCAAGTGCTCCAGGAGCATTAAAATAAAATATTGTCAGCCTCTGAGGCATCTAGGAATTTTCCGCGCGATGAAATTCAATTTGCAAGTACTCCAAAAGGATTAACATGAAATTTTTTCATCCACCGAGGCAGCTAGGAATTTACCGCGTGATAAAATTCAACTTGTTAGTGCTCCAGGAGAGCTAAGATAAAATATTGTCAGTTTCCGAGGCAGTTAATAATTTTCCGCGCGTTGAAATACAAATTGTGAATGCTCCAGAAGGGTTTAACATGAAATTTATTCAGCTTGCGAGGCAGCTAGGAATTTGCCGCGTAACGAAATTCAAGATGTGGGTTTTCCAAAAGGATGACAATTAATTTTCGTAAGCCTTCGAGGCATTTAGGAATTTACCGCGTGATGAAATTCAACTTGTTAGTACTCCAGGAGAGCTAAAATGAAATATTGTCAGTTTCCGAGGCAGTTACTAGTTTTCCGCGCGATGAAATTCAACTTGCGAGTGCTCCAGGAGAATTAAAATTAAATATTATCAACTTCCGAGGCAGTCAGGAATTTATGAGAGATACTTATGTACAAAAGTTTAGTAATAAATTATTTAAAAGTAAAATCTACGCACATAAGTGCCTCTAATAATTATTTTTAGAGTTTTTTTCAAAAAAAGTAATCCATTCATTCTGTAGTGGTACTCTCAAGGAGTATTTTAAGCCTAATCTGATAAAAATTAATAAGCTGGTTGACTAGAAAACCCGTGGTAAGTAAGTAAAATGGTCAAAATTCAAGATTTCTAACGGTGAGCTGTATTAGAGACTTAGAGAGCAATATTGATCACTTTAATGTGCAAAAATGATCTGTAATATGTATATAGAAAGTACTGAAAATTTGTATTACTAAAAGCTATGATATACTATCTGAAATAGTAATAAATGTTTTATTCATTTTCAGAGATTTCAACTCAGGCTGGCCCCCTTGAAAGATCTTTATATAGACGTACAAGAAAATATCGGTAAAGCGCAGAAAAAGCAAGCCGATAATTACAATAAAGGCGACAAAGTTTGGGAAAAGAATAAAATTCGGTCGTCCGCCGCTGACAGCGTGTCAGCTAAATTAGCGCCAAAATACATTGGCCGGTATACAATAGTACGCAGAGAAGGGAAAAATGTGTATGCGCTCGAATAAAACGGGAAAGTGCTTGAATCGACTTGAAGAAGCTGCAAGAGAACAAGTGGAGTGAGATGAGATAAGAAAGAGAACGCGCGGAGAGAGAGGCAATGGCAAGCACGGACGCGACGACAAACGCGCCCACAGAAAAGCACAAGCGAGGGGGACAGCCGAAAAATAACATTAGAACATGCGCGCGGCAAAGAAGCGCATAGAAAGGTTGTCAGCTGCAAGCAGTCAAAACCACATGCGACACCAAATCCAGCAAACTCAATACAACGACAGATCGAGAGGAACGCGGACTTAGAAGAGAGCAAGCTCGTGCGCTAGAAGCAGGTTAAAGTGGAACAGGTGAAAAGTAAAAGCCAAAGCAATAGCCGACGGCCCAAAATCTAAAATGAGTTCGTTGCACAGCAGTTGAAAGGACAGAAGGTATCGTCAAGTGACACTGTCCGATAGACAAAACGTAAGGAGCGCGAGAGATGCACATGTGCCGATAGCAATTATAAACGAATTGTACAAAGCGATCGATTACTTGCACGATGTGTAAATAATTAGCGAAAAATACAAAGAATATGTTATTAGATAAATAAATTTTGTTAGCAGTTAATAAAAAGAGATATAAGCGATAATAAAATAATAAATTTTTTTAAAAAGCGTAGCGATATGAAAATTTTTATGTAACAAAATAAGCGAATATTGTAATAGAGTAAGAAGAATAATTTAATTATAAAAGAGAAAAAGCAGGGCAAACCAGCCCAAATGAACATTTTTTTAGTTATTAAAATATTCAAATTTACATAAATGATTTGATAATAGATTTTTTTTCATGCAATATCATAAATTTCAAATTAAAATTTTTTCGCAAGGCAATGATTGCCGACGGCCAAGGAGCTGATAAAAAATTTTTTGTTGTAATAGTACATTATGCAACAAGGGAGTAAAGTAGTAAATTACTCCCGGGGGTGAATTTGCTGCCCGAGCGAAGCGAGGCGCGTAATCACCCCAGGAAGTAATCGACTTTACTCCCGTGTTGCATATAGTGCTTTACTCTTGATTTAACCTTGGCCACTTTTTTGTTTTGAAAAGTGGGCCTATCGAAAAAATCGATTTTCAAATATATCGCGGTACGAATAGTAGCGTCACTTGACGGCACATTTTTTAAACCTCTTACTCAATGTTTTTGATACGTTAGATTTATAGGCAGCTTTACTTTACATTTTGCAAACGTAACATTTATAT
>JAPYZB010003140.1:0-10777 GCA_030522745.1 Eupelmus kiefferi | reverse complement strand
CGCATTTATCAAAGCAAATTTTCCTCGACAAACAAAAGGTCCACTCCTCTCAATCCTCGTGCGCGGCCTATTCAAACATCGTTTTCTGCCCGCGCGCGGGCACGTATGTATATCGGCGTAAACTTCGAGCTCTCCACCTATTTTGCCTTGCGAGGCGAGGAAACTTTGTGAGGCCATAGAAACAGGTTTTGAAATCGCAGGAATCAAAATATACGCTGCTTTCAGAAAATATGTGTGTGCGTGCAGGTATGCGTGTGCCGGGGCTCTCTCGCTCTAGGTGTATAACTGTACGTGTTTATATGTGGTAACTAAAAATTTTGAAAAACCCGACGACGGCCGATCTTGTTTCAATAATAATTCCGTGGACGTTTTTTCTTACGTTTTAGAGCGAGTATTATTTAAGCATTTAATTTTTCAGCTGCATGTAGATGTATAAATTAGACAAAAGAATTTCTGGAATCGTAACGGTACATTCAAGGAGGATTATATTACAGGCAATTGCATGCTGCGCTCGGATTCGAGCCTAGATTTTTCGAATTCTCGGTACTGTAATGCAAAATTCCGCTCCCATATGAGTATAATTTTATTAGATCTACATATAAGACAGATATAATCTCCGACAACAAACAGAGTCAATTTTATTGCCATCAACTCATAACCGTCGCTCCGCACAGGGCCTTAAAATTGGAGCAGTCTGGCCGAAAGTAGGCGGAGACGTGCCACCGTCCCTTTGTCCCCTCGTCTCACCTATTCACACACAAAAGGCGCAGATAGTCAGAAGAAAATCGACGCCAGTCGGACGCGTGCAGCTACCTATACACATCCAAGCGTCTCCCATATACCTGAGCTCGCCGACATCGGACCTTTTTCACAGTACACGCACACATAGAGAGGAAGGCTGCTCTCCTGCAGGATTATCCCCCGGCGACTGTCGGCCGGCAGCGCGGTGGGGATTCCCGCCTACGCTTCGCCAGAGCGTGAAGACAACCTGCAGGCACACTTCAGCGCCGAAGATCATGAAAAAGACGTGGGCGCTTTTTCTCTCTTTTCCTCTCCAAAAAGATGATGATGAGCGGCCGGCTCGCTCGTGGGACGTCTATTTTAATGCCCGTGAAATTGGGTCGACGATCTCGACGGGCCGTTGGGTAAAAATATGGGCGATGCGCTTTTTTCGACGAGCAAGGTGGATCGGAGAATGCCGCGAAGGCTTTTTTTAAGCGAGGAGTGGAGAAAATTCGATGGTCAGGTGGGATGTGAGTAATGAGAGGGAGAGCGGCGAGAGGATGACGAATGTGCCGCTGATTGAAAATTAATGGATTTTTCGGAGATTTCGCGTTAGGGGCTATTAGTTAGTCCTTTGGTTTTTCTGGGAGGGCGCAAGTAATTATGCAAACGGCCTGCATTAATTGCAAAAGTTTAATAGGCGCTGTTCGGCCCTTGCGAGTAATAGATATATTTCGCTTTGTGTGTTTGTAGGCATGAATTATGAAAAATATGCAGCTTTGAATAACGACGTGATTTTAGTCATGCAGGTATTACGCATGCGGTTGGAAAATTTTCGAAATGAACCTTTGCATAGACCGGAAGACATATGTTAGAACAAGTTCATGTAGAGGAGGTCTGAAGTGTTTATGGCCATTGAAATTATAATTTTGATCGAGCTAAACTTTTCTTGTTTGTTAAATAAGGTAGATATAAGAAAAATATTTGTTAATGTAAGCTCATCCCACGGATTTACTTTCTTATGGAAGCTATTATCTTGTCAATGGATAATGATGCTCGATTATGTAAGGTTTGCTAATTTTACAAACGTGTAAGAATGTACAGTATTTTGTAAGGACACTTTTATAGCGCTCATTATTTCTATGAAAATTGCTTCTTTTGTTTCTAAATTAATTTAATCATTCTACGCATAGATTTAATTAATAAGCAACAAAAATATAGATAGTTGTTACATAAATTATCTATACAAAATAACATTATTTTTTAAATCAATAAAAGGAAATAGCCCATCAATCTCAAAACAATACCGTAAATGCTCCAGATGAAGGATAGCGATAACATTTTATTGGAAACGAATCAGATACGTCAATTTTAATTTCCGAGAATTCGATTAGACCGTGGGCAGCTGAATTTTATCTAAAGCTCCGATTTGAAATAACAAACGCAAGGAACGCGTGTATGCAAAATAAATCCTTAACCAATCAAACCCAACAGCTTACACCTAAAATTCCGACAAACAATCTCGTCAGACACATAATACCACTATACCAATACAAGGAATCGCTAATAACCTGCATCCACTTAGCGCTCACACAGCTGTAACAACACGCGAGGAGAGCATCCCTCGCGCGGAAAATCCCCGAGAGATAATTTTCGATAATGATAATTTTACTGCTCGAAATTAGGAGCACTTATTCCAAAGCACTCGCTCTCCACCCTCGAACAAAAGGACAAAGAACGAAATATCGCTCAATCTCTCTCTCACGGCTCCGCCGCGAAAATCAACACGGGCGCGGCCGTCGCGATCGTCGCCAGGGGATATATAGAGACACACGCGTCGCATTTGCCTCTGCGGATTATAGCCAGGGCAATTTAGCAAATGGGCGAGCGTTTCGTAATATACGGCGCAGCCAGCTCTAATCGATCAGTCCAAAATTGGAAATCGTCCTAGAAGCCGGCCGGCTGCCGCTTTGCGCGGGCACAATTAGTTGATAAATCTTTTCGGGTCGATGTTACGTTTTAGGAGAGATTGGCTTGTGGGGAGGGAATAATATGCTTATGGAGGAGCGAGCGAGATCGTCAATCTTTGGAGGTTTGACGCGGATTTTGTATAATGAGATGGTTTTAATTAGGCTGGAGCGGATGGAAAAAAATTTAGCAAAAAAGGACGGAGGCGACGCGATGGTGAGTGACGTTTGAGAAATAGAAGAGTGGAGAGACGCATTAGAAGTGATTCAGCGTTGCGTTATCGAGCATCAAATTAGTCTTGTTTTGAGAGGCGGATGTGAGTGTTGCTGCACTATTGAGTTTTGCTGAATTATTTTAATTGTTCGTTTTCATTTTTATTGATTATAGTTATTGTACTAATTGTTTTCAGAACTGCCTGGTTAAGTTTCTAAAATTTATTGGTTTGGTAATATTTAATCCATATATTTATTAATAATTATTGTAATAATATTTTTAATAAAAAATTAATAATGCACGCGACATAAAGTGCTGTTAATAGCCCTAATTAGAAGTATTATAAAAAAATTTTAAAAGTAAATTACTTATTTTTTTTTTGGCAAAAATTTAATGCTAATGAAATTTGTACTAAATATTTAAATTTTCAAAGGTACACTGCGGTGAATGAGAAATAAATTAAAACTACTCCACGCAAAAGATTAATTGATCTAGCCGATACACCGACTAGTATTTGAATGAAATTTAAAACATTCTTATGCTAGAAAACTGATTTAAATAATTTTAGCATTAAAACTGATCGATAGATCTACGGCGAGAATATCTTACGGTTCCCAAAAAAAAAATTGTATACAAGTTTATCATATGCAGAATACATATTTTTCTATTTATTAGGTCATTGCCTTAATTACACTTTACGTGCCAATGTAAAATATCAAAACTGTATATAATTTGTTTGTGAAAATATCATTGTTTTAAAAATATTACAATTTGTTATTTTTCTTTAAATTATACAAATTTTAAAATTTTAAAAAATACTGTTAAAATAAAATAAAGTCGTAAAGAATCTTTTGATATTATTCCTAATATATATTTTAAAAAAGTAATAAAATAACGAAACAAACTCTAGAAATATCGAGAAACTATAAAAACTGAACGTATGTTTATTTTGTCAAAAATAGCAACGCTACAATTGTGAAACCAAGTTCTTATTTTGACCTCAATATATTGCGCAGAAAAGTCTTAGTCCTCAGATATTTCTAATATAAAAATTGATTAAATTAATAATTTTGTAATCTTCAATAAATTTTTTTATTGAATTTTATTTTATTTTTTAATATTATTATTATTTGTTTACCTTAATCAAATTTCCTTATTTCCTAATAGATAATATATTAGTATTTTTATTTTAATTTCTATTAAAGAAGGCTGAGAATCAATTTACTAAATTTTTTTAAATTTTAAACAATTTTTAAGCAAGAATAAAAATTTACTCTTCATTAAAGCAAGCTACTAAAGTTACATATTGCCCTGCAGACGCTTAACGAAGTAACTTTCTCGCCAAGTCATTCCCGACTAGACACCGATCCAATATCGCCAATCCCACTTATCATTAACTTCGCTAAATGATAATGACGCGCGCAAGCCGCCATAAAAACTAAGCTCTTACGCGCTCAAATCAAGAAATCGTTAAAGAAAAATGTCTAACGAGCCCAGTCATACGCCTTCACCAAAAGAATCATGCCGCCACGCGCCAGCTAATTCCTTCCGGCGCTCATTAGCTCCGCAAAAAGGTCCCATTTAATCAGCGCCGAAAATTGAAAATTAAAAGGCTTTTAACGAGCCGACACATAATAGTCTCCGCTAACGTAACACTGCACTTTTCGCGCATAAAAATGTTTTCCATCGACGAGCCCTCATATACAGATCTAGAAGTCTGGGCCCGGCCCCCGGCGCTCGATGCCGTCTAGACGTCAGCTAAGTCTTTGGGCTGCGTTGTCAAATATTGTGGGTGGGAGCGCTGCAGTAATGGGATTACTTAACTGGCTACTGTCGGCGGGCTCGGCTTTTCTCTCGGAGGCGCGCGTGGCTGGGACTGCGACTGGGCGGCGCGCGTTTCCGGAATTATTGTCCGGAGAGCGCGAATGTGGAAACGCCGGGATGATCGATGAGCTATTCGAAGACGCGCGCTGGCTGTGTTGTTGGGGAATGCTGGAGGTTTCGCAAGGTGTGTATGGGACGAGTGGGGTGGCCTAGATATTGGGATCGGGTTTGTTTGTTGGGTTTGATGTTTGTCGTGGGTTCGGTGTGTACTTACGGATTTTTTAAGCTTTTATTAGAATGGTTGATGGTAGACATCGGATACCTGAAACAAAAAAAAAATATATTTTAATAACAGTGTAAAATAAATCTTAAATCGGATTAATTATAATTATGTTATATTGTAAATTTAGATATTCTTTTGTAAAAGTTATAATTATTTGAGTTATTTTAAAAATTACGTTAATTAAGTCGAATGATCTAATTACGACGACCAACTTTATTACAGTTAGTGATTAATTAAATACCGATTCAAAATAGCAATAAGAATTATGTAAAATTAAATTTGTATATTGTCCTAGGAAAAAATATACTTTGTTTTCATGTTGCATATTGTTCTTTATTCGTGGCTTAAATGATTAAATTTTATTAAAATATAATTTAAAATAATAATATTCTTTGTAACGAATGAATTGCTTTTTGCTATCTTTTATTTGTGAAAGTAAGAATGAAGTAATATTTTTTTGACACACTAACAAAGTGCTTGTTAGTTCAAGGCATTTTATATTCAATTTGTTAAAAATATTAAAAAATGTAATATTATTTAACAAACACGGTGTTCTTTATATATAAATATACATACAATATCGATACTTTTAGCGCGCGCACACACACGCATACGGAGAAAAATGGTCTATTAAGTACTAATGTATAACCTTTTTGAAAAAATGACACACTCAAAGAAGAGCTTGGTGAA
The DNA here is from genome assembly GCA_030522745.1 of Eupelmus kiefferi. Lineage (NCBI taxonomy): Eukaryota > Metazoa > Arthropoda > Insecta > Hymenoptera > Eupelmidae > Eupelmus > Eupelmus kiefferi. The sequence continues at coordinate 5,076 of JAPYZB010003140.1, read as the reverse complement.
TCTAACAAAGTAGCACTTGGTTAAAATATAATTTGTTGCTCCTACAAAGTTTTTTGTTATATCTACAAGGTTAGTGCTGTATTGACAACTGTTGAACTTTGTAAACTTTTTTTAATAAAAAAATATACTTGTTACGAAAAAAAATTGTAAAAATTACAAAGTACTTTGTAATTACTCAACTTAACTTGGTTTTAAACACAAAATTTTTTAACAAAATACACTTTTTATCCTTTACCAATTAATCGTTAGGTCCTGAATGAAAAAAGTCAATTGGTAAATATAACAAATTAATATGTTGTACTTCCCAAGATTTTTTTGAGTGCAGACTAGCAAAATGGAAAAAAATTGATTATAGTAATATAATATAAATTAAAGTTTATAGTAAAATTGACTAACTTTCTAGTAATATTTGATGAAGTTACGCTAATTTTTTCTATAAATTTCATACATTTTTTTTCCATTCTGCAAGTCTTTTTTTTCAAAAGGACTCAATACTTAATAGACCATTTTTCTTCGTAGACACACATACACATGTTTGCACATACCTATGGTTAGAAAATTCATTAAACAGGTATATTATTTATTGGAACACCTTTAGTAATCTAAAGATTTCCTAAAAGTACTTCGTATTTTTTACAAATGATTATAGTTAATAGTTTTTTGATGATAATCCATATATATTTTATCTAATCCATAAAAAGAAAGCTTATATTATAATAAAAGAAAATATCAACCAAAATTGAAAGTAAAAATATAGTTTAATGAATTTTTATTACTGTAGTAGAAATAATTCCATTTAATAGCTTGTTAATACCTATAGTGAAAATGGATTCAATGCTATTTCTTAACCTCTAACCATTTTAAATGGGCAAATTTCTACCAGGGTCATAACGCGGGAGGGATTAACTAGCCATAAAATTGAATCATTTCAACTCGGGAATTATAGTTATTAATAAGATAGGGTAAATCAAAACAGGCCATGGTTTATACCTTGAAAAATAAGGTTTAGTCAACGAAACGCTAGAATACGTTTTTCATTATTTTGGACACCATTTCTCGAAGTTTCAGCAAAATTTATCATTTAAAATTCATCAATCATACAAGTGGCTGAAAGTTCTGAATTTCTAAAAGAATGATGACAGCTACTAACCTTCAGACACCCGGCATTTAAGAATATGTCAAAATGATACTTTCAGGGACTTTTTCCCTGCAAAATTTTTTTCATAAACCGTATAAGTGGGTCAATCAAAAGGGTATTTTAAAAGATGTCATTCCCGCTGCCTGCAGGCTAATGGATGAGTACATCTTACTAAATTTATACATGGTTCAACACAGTCCTACATTAAATTTCGAATGTTCTGTCATTTACTATTGATCTCGAATATAATAGTTGAAAATAGGCATATGATTATAATTCAATAAGTTATATAGGTATCGTAAATCGCAGAAAAACGAAAAATTTTTTTTATTTACAAAAAGTTATTACAAATAAAAGAGCATTGCCGATCCATATAAAAAAATTTTCTTAAATTGTGCCTCGAATTTCTTTTTGAAGTTATTCAACTCGTTGGCAGAATGAGTTGCAAAAGGCATATTTTTTTGCCCTTTACAAATTCTCTCTAAAATTCTCCAAACCCAAAACACAAAAATACACACCTAAAAATTACTTCTCCAACAACCTAAAAAAAATTGCTCAGCGATCAAAACTAATAACCCCTCACCCAACACACCACCCACCTAATTACCTCTCCATTATTTTCTCCTCAACACTCGACTCCTCGTGCGCGGCAAACGGTCGAGTGGCGCAATAAAGTCGAGGAGGCGAGTAAAAGGCTGCGCAGCACTCCTAAAGCTCGACGCTCTCCCATAAAGCACCATCGCTCCACACACTCGCTTCTAACGTACTTTCAAGAGGAGCCCGCTCTCTGCACCCTCCTCGCAGCTTGACGCTAGGCCTAACTAGAGAGCGATGATTATATTCTCCAGCGATGATTTCACGGATGACCGAATATATTCCTGCGCGTTTCTTCGTGACGGCGCGCAAACTCAAGAGCTGGCAAATACGGGGTTCTGTTTCTCGCTTTTTTTTTTATTTCGTTCGACGGCTGGGTGGTTGGAGACTTCTTTTAATTAAGGAGAATGAAGTTGTAGTATGTGGAGGTATATACGCGTGGACGTTGCGATTCTCTTTGTTGGCTGCTGCTGCTGTTTGCCAACAAATGCCGGCCTGTTGTGAAACGGTTCTTTTCACCTCTTGTGCGTTTGTTTATGTCATAGGCTTAAGTGTTATTTTATAGTTTTGTTGTACCGTTTCAACGTACTTTTGAGGCGTAAGAATATTAAAAAAAGTATAGGAAGAGAATAACAATAAAATTATGCAGATTGATACACAAGTTGAATAAATTAATATTAAGATCCCAAACGATAAACTGACCCTATAATCACCGTGTGCATTTAACATGTCATCTAAATGGTCTTACAAAACTCCGATGAATAAATCCTGCGCAACTCACCAAAAATCTCAAAAAAACACGCAGGTCCCCGACGGAAGCTATAAAGCCGAAAACGAATCGCGTCTCTTCACCTGATTAGCATCACCCTATACAATGAAAACAAGCGCTCATCAGCATAAAATTAACATAAAAACACTCGCCCTAATCACAGACCTCAGCATTTCGTCGCTTCCTCTCTCACGTCAACGTACAAACCGCCCCGTCCAGCGCACCCCACCTAAGCCCTCTAACCCACCTATAACGTCTCTCTCCCTGCAGCCGCCTCTCCAAAAGCCTAATTCCATTAAAACGCGCAACGGGCAGAGGCGAAAACACAACAAGGGCCCCCTCAAGACGTTATTACAAGCGCTCATACATCGCGCTTCGGCGCGTCCGAGGCGAGTCATCCTTTTCAACATCCGTTCGTTACCTACTCCGTCGGCAAATTGGCGCGCGCGCGCGCGTGGCCCCACGGCGCGCACAATGCGGAGAGGACACATGCGCTTACCTCTAAGTACTGCGTATAACCGGACGAGGCTAGGGCCTCTAGGAAGGCGCGTGCCACATGCCGTCTTGGCGCTTGGGCCCCCTACGGCCGGTCGTATATATACCTCGCGAACTTTCTGGCGCCCCTCGAGCTGCAGCCGGGCATGAAAATTTAATAGCGTCCGCCGCTGCAGCGAGCTCCTTCGCAGAGAGGAAAGGCGTAGCCGCGCGGTAGCTACGGCCGGGGGCGTATATATGCGCGCGGCTATTCCGCGTACTTACGTGCCACCATACTCGGGCTGCTTTTGTCTTCGAGAGGGAGAGGTAGAGAGTGCGACATTTGGACTGTCTGCAGGACGCGTGGGCTGCGAGCTAGGAGGGGGGTAAGAAAGGCTTAGGCTGACGACGCTTCGTGACTTACGACGCCCACGATGGATAAATGGACGCGGGAGGTATGTGTGCGCCACGCGCCTGGGAGGAGAGGCGTTAAAGACTTGAGGGCATCTCGACGCGATCGGTGCTGCTGGCTTCGCGGGTTATCTTTGTCATGGATTAGAGGGAGGCTGCGGTAGATTATCGAGAGGATAATACAATTAGGACGATGGGTGAAGGCCGACACGCGGTGGCAGAGTCGCTCGGCCGTGATTTGCTGAGAAAATATTTTGTTGGGGATTCGTGGATTTTTGAAAATCGGTAGTAGGGGATGGTTGGGGCTGATGACGGTTGATATGTTTTAGTAAGATCGGCAGGATTGATTTCAGGCGCGTGGCTTAGAAGGGTGACATTTTTGGGTTTGGGCGCAGGAATGGGAAGAGAGGTGTCATCTAAGTGTGCATTGATGCGTGAAGTTTAGAGAAATGATGCGCACTCCAAAAACTAGATACATTTTTGTTTATTTATACGTATGGACGAAACAAAAGTTTAAGTACAAATAAAACTTTAAAAATTTATTAGTATAAATATTTGAATTTAAACTTTATCTATTTGTAAATGTAAACAACTTTAATGAAATGAAAAGTTTAAGTGATTTTTATTTTAAATCTCAATGAATAAAAGTGTTCACGGAAAACCGATCTCATGGTCAGTCAATTATAGTAATATTTTATTTATCAAGCACGATCTTTCATAAAGTAATAAATTAGTAAGTTATAACACATAATAAACCTCGAAACTTAATAAATACATCACTGAGAAAGGGTTATGTGCCCAGGTCTCTCAAATGTCCCTAGCGCTCATTACTGATGTAAGGGTACTTCTGCTCACCCAGACTATGGCAACCGAAATTTGACCTAGTAGCTTAGTTTTAGTATCGCAATACTGTTACTATAAATAATTTATTGTTATTCTATATTTTACTATTTGCAATTATGAAAAAACTATTACATAGTTAATATAAAATTATTTGAAAGATGTAGTTTTTAATTAGGATCGGTTTTCTGATAATTTTTTAATGATCGTCATCAAAAATAAATTTTCCAAAATTATAAAACTATGCATTGAAACCACTAATGCATATTTTATTATGAAATAATCAAAATAACATTTACATTTAAACGTGCAAATAAATGATAAGGAATAATATCTAAATAATTAAAAACTAAACTTTTACAATTTATGGATTTTAGAGAAAAATATAAAAAAATTTTAGATTATGAAATTTCGTTAATGTGAAATTTGACATATAAAAAAATACGTTTTACAATGATTTTTATTGGAGCTCGTGCAGTACATTCATAAGAAAACATCAGAGAAAGAGGAACAGATAATTAAACGCAGAGTTTAAACCTAATCCTACTTGTGTTCCTCGCATTCTCACTGATGGGCCAAAAAAGTATTTCAACAAAACGTTCGATAAATTAATAGTATATTATGTACCAAGGGCTAAAAGTGAGTGCGTGAGTGCGTTTGCGAACCGAAGACGAGTACTGCAAAAACACGAGATCAAAAAAGCTCACTAGCCCTTGGTGCATACCATATTTTTTGTCACACAGGCACGATCTTCGCGCTTTTTGCTACCTAAAATGAGAGCCAAAAGTGCCCATTTTCAGACCGGCGGGCGCAAAAAACATCTAAGCGGGCGCAAAAGTCTTTTGCGCCC
>JAPYZB010003139.1:0-10777 GCA_030522745.1 Eupelmus kiefferi | reverse complement strand
CCAACAAATAAATTCCAAAAATATTAAAAACTAACAACGTTCTCCGAAACCTGAAATCTCGGCTACTAATACAAGTCTCTCTTTGACTTACGGCAATCGTCGCCGAATCTCGCGCGGCGTGGACCAAAGAGAGAAGAGAAGACGCCTCTGTATTCGCGGAGCGCAAAAGGATCTTGAGAGCCGTACTTACGGGCGTGCGCGCAAGAGAAAGAGAGGCGAGAGAGCCTCGGTGCAGAGAGAGGGAGAGAGAGGGTCGAGAGATAAAGAGAAGCGAGTCCTTGAAGAAGGAAGCGAGCCGCGTGCACTGCGTGTCTGCGGCGCCCGCTGCAGCTGCTGCATCTGTACCCATACAGCAGTGGCTCGCCGTTGCTCTTTCTCTCTCTCTTTTCTATCCCTGCGCGCTGCAGGGATGGCGCTAGGACTTTCGGAGCCTGGGGGTTAGCGGAAGGATCGTTCGCATCCTGATTTTTGATGGTACAGAGGTGATTGATTTTTTTATGTATTCAGGGTCTTATTAAGATTTTTCTGAAATTTTTCAAGACCTGGTATAGCTACTTGATTGGATAATGTACATAGTTTGAATTGCAGAGGGTTGGTATTTTTTTTCTGGCAGGACTAGTTCAGAGTGTTTAATATAGACTTGTACGCAATTTTCCAGGTATCTTTTATAAAATTAAAACAAAATACCTTATCAATACTTTTTACAGTAAAATACTTTACTAAACCAAATTTGATTTCATTCCATCACGACCCTCGCAAAGAACAACCCAAAGAGCTCCAAAGCACCAACAAACTCTTACCACCTCCAAAATCCAGAAAGCCACAACAAATAACTCATGAATGAAACAAGCGCACACAACATCCACACACCCACAAATCTATCAAACACAAAAGAAGCGCGCTTAGCAGAGCGAGAGAGAGAGAGAGAGAGAGAGAGCTCCCACCCCCTTAGGCGCGCGCCGCGACTGCCGCCGCGCTCTCTGGCCGCTCTCTGGCGCGCGCGTAGCGCGCGAAGGAGCGCATTCGAGGTTCGGCCGCCGCCGAGTAAGGAACGCCGCTCTGTCGCGCGTCAAAACGTTCCTTATTACATCCACACACGGACACACACAGAGCCGTCTCAAAGTCAATATCCGCGGGCTTCGAAATTTCCATGCGGCAATGACGATCCTCGCGCCGATTCGCAAAGTACTTACCTGATATATATAAAATCCAGGGAGGCAGCGCAAGGAGAGCGGAATGGTGTGCGTGCGTGCGTGACGTTGTTGTTGCTCAGTGAGTGTGCGCGCGTGAAAGGATATCTATACTGCTCTCGCGGAGAGAGATCAGCGGCGCGTTGCTGCTCCTACTGCTGCTGCGAGTTGTTATATACACGCGCTGCTTTCTACGTGCCTGGTTTTGTTGATGCCGGACACGGGACTCTCGGAGGATTTTTGAAGATGAGGCTGCCTGCTGAGCTCGGGGGGTGGAGGAGGCCGAGCGGACTCGCAGCGTGACACGAACAGGTTGGTGCCCGCGCGCTAGGTTAAGATTAACCTACAAGGTGTACTTGGGGTGGCTTCTGTTTTCTTTTTTTTTGTGGGTTTATTCGTTTGGGGGATTGGAGTTTTGAGGAAGGTTAGTTGAGCAGTGGTAAGGTTGGGATTTGCGAGGGGGTGGTTTTTTTTAAAGGGTTTCTGGTGTTTGAAAATTTGAGTGATGAAAGTTTGTTGTTGTTGTTTGTTATTGGGAGGCTTTGTTGGAGATAGTAACGTGTTTTAGTTATTTTTCAATAATGAGAATGAGGATTGTTGTTAAATAGTGTCTTTTGTTTACGATTGCAGTATGAAGAGTCAATGTTTATTTTTGAATATCAATACTTTGAGACTTGCTGAACGTTTATCAGATCACCCCAATTTAAATATTTTAACATTTTTTGCTAATGATATTTAACTTAAAATAATATTACTAAATAATTACAATAATATTGTAGAATAAACCTTGTGGTTTCATAATAATAAGAATACCATTTAATTCAACTATATGAAAAAAAATATTTTTGAAATTTGAAAATTCAATAATTTTGTAAAAAAAATGCTAGGTTTCATAGAAAATTGTTTCTAATTGCCTATTACGTCTGCAAGATTAATTCATTCTCAAATGTAAAATTATTATTTCCATAATAAAAAAGAGAAAGGCATAATAGCGAATTCTAACCTTCGCATAATTTGCGTTAGACATTCCTAAGCCTAGAGTAAGTAACAGAGTGCGTGGAGTGCGCTGGCTGCTTGTTGTCGCGCTTTTCCAAACATCGTACGTACGCGAAAAACATGAATGAATTCATGACATGACACTACTTATAGAAAAAAAATTCCAATAAATCGTTGCTATTTCGCTTGCTGATCGCAAAGCTCCCCGTGCTTTATTGCTACTTACTCCTCCGCTGCGATGTCTATGATCATTGAAAAAAAAATGTTTACTAAAAAAAGTCGCAGCTATAGTCAGTGCTTACACGCGCTCAAAATTGCTATTAGCATCATCGTCAAGTTAAACACAAGCCCGCGCTCATCCATGCAAACAAGCGTGATTCATTACCGGAATAATTTCAACAATCCCAGCTAATACACCCGTACAAAAGACCCCACAGACTCTCCAAATCCGGCCGGATTCCCGCGAACAAAGAGAGTCCGAACGCCAGCTAAAACGTCCTCTCCATAATACGCACACCTCGCATCTCCTTACCCTCGTCTAAAAAAAAAATGAAAAAAAAGCCGATCCTCATCTCCTATATATCAGCAGCAGCGTTCCCTGAACTCGCGACTTTTAAAGGTACGCAGAATCATTCTCGGAAGGCGGCGGCGGCGGAGGACGAGGAGCGCGCTCAGCGGGGCCGTATAATCGCAAAAAGCGAAAGGAGGGCCGCCAGCGCGCCGGTATAATTAAGGGTGCGCTCCGCAGCTGGACGGAGAAAGAGAGAGAGAGAAGACGAAGAGGAGGAGAAGGAGAAGAAGAGCGAGAGGAAGGGGAGGAGGATGCACAAGCGGAGCCGGCGGCGCAAGTCCTCGCTGCTTCCCGCAGGAAGAAGAAGAGGAGGCAGCAACAGCAGCAGCAGGGAGGAGCGTTGACCCCGCTCGTTGCTAGAGCACGAGGGTGAGTCTGCGCGCGCTTGCTTCTTTTTTTTCCTCTTTGCTGTAGCTCGCGTTGCCGCAGCGAGTTTCGGAGCTGGCTTGGGACGAGTGGGAAGGGCTGGTTTCTAGTTTAATGTGGAGATGTAGGTAAGGAGGCTGGTGAAGCGAGGTTTTTATTTGAATAAAATTAGATAGGTATAAATGACTTGCGATTTGTGCGCTTGCTTCTTTATTTTGCACTATCTGAAAACGAAGAAAATTTTCCGTTTTCGTACATGCTCTTTAATGAAGTTGTTTTATAGTAATTGTATATAGGCTTGGCAATACTATTCGAGAAAGTCAATACACGATTATTTTTTTGTCAGAAAAAATTAATTGGAATTCTGGGAAACTATTTTAGAAAATTGTTTTTGTAAATTTCCTCTAAAGCTAACTGAAATTTCATCGATAAAGCAAAATTCACAAAATATATCGAAGCAAGTTATTTTCAGATAGTAGAAAATTAGTTTGAACGATAATGTAAGGTTACCATAAAAAAAATAACGTGGAATCCGGAGAGAAAATTGGATTGCACTTCGCTTTTTTTTTCCTGGTGTTTATTTTACTCTTACATTTTACATCGGGTTTGCCGCTCTAGATCCCAATAACAAGATTATTCATAATTAGATTGATACTCGGCTCTTCGAGAACCGTTAAATATGAGAGATTTTTCATAATTGCACTCGACTGCAGCCGAGTGCACTCGGCGCTTAAGTACAAACAAGATATATATTTTTACAAAAAAACGAAGGTTTCGGTATATCGCGCGAATGACGTCACGGAAACATTCCGTCCACATAGGTTTAGAATCGCTATTTTTGCCAGCCAGTAGACCGTCAAACGAGCTTAAGACCATAAAAAATCGCACGACAGTATCGCACGTGTCTCCAGCTGTCGGACTAGTCGCTGCCTTTTTTTCTGTTACAGCCTCGATACAAGTCAATGCACTGACTTATATTCGCACGAGAATGTTTATTTTCCGCAAAGTTTGTTCAGATACATCCTAATTAATGAAATACTGGCACGGCTCAGTGCGAATAAGTATGTTGTGCGTTTCGTTACGGATCGATTTTCAGGAATTTTTAAAAAGCTGCGAACCATTACGGTTATTATTTTCAGGATAATAAGCACCTTGGCTCGCACGCGTTGTGAGTCACCGAAAAAATCCACTCAATATACGGCGGCGGCTGCAATTCGTGGAAGCTCCACATAAAACAGGACTCGCGAGCGCGCTTCCTAAACATTTTCTTTCCACGAAGCCAGATCGTTCTATTTACACACCCCTCGAACGCTCCCGCCAAAATGACAGTCATTCTAACCTAATGGCCGCGCTGTATTTTTAACTCGTTCAACAGCTCGCGGATTCTCACCTTAATGGTCTAGAATCCCACACGCCGACTATAACGGATGCTCCAGAATCCCCGTAGCACAGAGAGAGAGAGCCGGCCACTCATCTTCGAAAAATTCAAAATTCGCATTAACAACTTCCGTCCACTGTGGAGCATCAGGACAAGACACAATGGGGCCCGATAGGCCGTCCTCTCCTTTGGTGGTCCCCGCACAGAGCGCGCGTGGTCAGCGCACTGCTCTCTGCTCGTCCGGACATTTTCATTCGCTTCTGAAAGTAAGAGAAAGAGTGGAGAGCTCGGCGTGTCCCCTGGCTGGAGTGCCGGCTTTCTTATGCTTTTATTGGAAGGTGTATTGGCTGCGCGAGCGAGGGGGAGAGCCCTCGGTGGGTTTCTCTCTCGACGCGCGTCCGTCTTGTGCACGCGCGTAAGGCTAGGTGGATATATTTTTAAGGGGAGTTCACAAAGCTGGCTTGGCTTCTTTATTGGATCTTTGGTGAACGCGCGCGCGCATGTCGGATTAGGTGCTCTTTTCACGCCGACAGCGGGATCGATTGCTTTAGATTATTTATTTTGATTTAATTAGTATAATGTTGAATAAGCGATGTGGCCTGTGAGTAATAGTTAATATAGTGATTCATTAAAATATTATATAGCTGCATTAATAATTGCTTTTTATAGATAATTATCTCGAAGCCTATAATTAAACAATTTATAAGTATTTAGCATCTTTAAGTGTAACTATTAAATTAGTTTAATTATTAAGATAAAAGTCGCCGATAAATAATAAGGCTATAGTTATTGATCTAAAAATAGCGTCTGTTAATTTTAAACCGATAACTTTTATCCTGTATGAAAGTGAACTATAAATATCCCAAGTACTCGTTCTACATTTTTCAAGTTCAATGTCTCCACTTCTCTACCCCTATTGAATATTCCTACTCAGAAACAATTATCCCCCATAAAGTATCCCCATTTAATAACCATGACATTCAATCCCACCTGCCATCAATCAGCGACTGCTTTCTTACAAATCAACGCGCACCATCCGACCATCATCCTAATTACAAAATGAAAACCGCGGCTAAAAAATACGAAAGTCCAGGGCTCTCTTACACGCACGGCCATAAAACGAGGCAGCTCGCGTCGTAAAATCGGAAAAGCTAATTTTCCGTTTCGCCTCGGCTAATGGTCTCCTTAAAAGAGCAAGTGCAGAAAGCTCGCATGTTCCACGTGTGCAGCAGCAGCCCCGGCACGTCACGCAGAGAGCTGCATTAATCGGGCTGGCACGCACGCACGCGTCTAGGTGAGCCGCAGCTAGGCGGACTGGAATTGATTCATCGGACGCCAGTGGATTATCGGCCGATTTGTGAAGGCTGCGCGCCGCTGCGTAAACTGGTTTCTGGTTGAATTTTGATTAGGACGATGGTCGGAGAGACAGAGAGGCTTTTTGGCCTGCTGCGCGCGGTGTAGTTTCCGAGACGTGGGCTTGAATTTTATCGGCAGATGGCGAGAGCCTGTTGGTTATTTATGCGTTGTTTTATGTAGCGGATTATAATTGGATTGTTCACGTTAATTAGTGGGTTTGAAAATGGTTATGATTTTTATTTTATTTCCGGGATGTACGTAGATACGATCAATTGCGTATATTATTCGTTATGATTGATTATTAAATGATTTTATAATCTAAAAGGAGATGATAGTTTTCCTTCTGATGATATAAAGCAATCTACTGACATATTAACAGACATGATTTGACTCACTTGACTTACTTCTTAGCCGGTCTGACTAGCTCTTCTGTAACTACTTAACACGTTACACTTTACAAGTATACGACTTTATTAAAATGCCTCTCATAAACCAAAAAATCAAATCAAAAACATATTGCTCAAGATTCAAATTAAGTAATTTTAATACCCTCTCAACTTTTTCATTTCCTCAATAAATCCAAACAACCCAAGCTAAAATCAGTGTTAAACATCAGCGAATACAGCATCCGCAATTCACTTTCCGACCTTTAAACCAAAGCAGCTCATCATCCCAAGCCTCCACGGCGATTATTCAACCGGTTACCCGTCGGTCATCAACCTCTCTCCAACCCCCTGGAAAAATCGAAATTGCATCCCACTCCAAATTATCGACACAATTAATCTATCAAAAACAAAAAACTCCCCTCTCAAATCTCTCCGCGGCAAAGCTAATTTTCAAGCCTGCCTCGCGCTCGTCCAGCTCTCGCCAAGGTGAATGCCGCTTAAATCAGGTGCCCGAGCGTGTGTGCACCTATATACGTGTACACAAAGGTGCATCATCCTGCCGTGCAATGCGCGAGGAATTCGAGACGGCGGCGGCAGCCCACACGCCGTTGCTGCTGCTCAGCCGTCTCGATCGGGATTTTAAGATCGGAAACGCGGACGGGAATTTCGCGTGAATACGCGCCTGGGCTGATTTACGGGCCGGCCGGAGGGATGTATAAATTCGAAATTTTTTTAGTGGAGGGAGGGAGATGGAGCTTTGCTTTAATATTCCTGATAAAATTTATTTTTCAGCGCTGGGCTATGGGGTTTCCGCTAGAAAGTAGTAAATTTTAGGCTCCATAAAGTAGGGGTTTTATGTCGCCGCTGTATACGCGAAAAGCTGCGTAGTTTTTTTTAGAGTTTAGTGCGATGATTAAAATATAACTTGTATTAAAAGTATTATTCGTTTTTTATTGTTAATGAGGAACTCTGTTTATACTATGCATTATATTAAAACAAGTTTTTATTGCAGACTGTAAAATCTATTTATATTTCTAGCGATTTTTACAAAAGTTTTCAAGTATAGTCTGTACTGTACTTGGGCCAGCTCCATATAATCCATCTTCCGTAAATCCATGAAATTTAACAAGATAATTAAATACACAATATGTAATTAAAATTGGATGATTTACCGCTAATCGATATATTAAAATGAGCTCGATAGCAATAATAATTACGCCATAGCGTATGTAATGGTCCAACATTTATCAAAATACAATACCAGCGTAAAGCGACTACATAAGCCGTTAATCATTCGGATCCAGGCTTCTACAGTAATCCACGATAAGCGCTATCAAATTACACATCGAATATACGCCTGCGTGCGTGCCGGGAAAATCACAGGACGCATGGAAACGGTAGCTGGAATAGCATAATTACAAGCGCTAGCTTTCTTAGTAACACTGGGACAGCTAAGTAATTGGAGGGCTTCCGCGAGCGCGGATATAGGGGAATAGAATATCCAACTTGGGCGCGCAAGCACCGCGAGTACAGAGACAGAGAGAAAGATGATTGCCGATGGGAAGTAACTGATTGCCGGGTGATCGCATTTTTTCCCCCCACGGCGAGACCGTAGGTGCAATTACCAGTCGATATTTCTTACGGTATTGCGTGTTTGCAGTACCAATTGAATGGTTTCGTTTACGCGCGGGTCGGGGGGCTGTAAAAAGCTGAGCGAGCTTTTTTATACGCGCTGGCGTTGAAAAATTTAAGGAGCTGTGAACGCGTAGATAAAAAGTAACAAAGAAAAGTTTGATCGCAGAGAAAAATGTGGGAAATTGCGCACATCCTTTAAGAATGAGGTTTATTTATTAAAGAGAGTATGGCCGTGAAGAGGAAAGTAGAGTGTGTAAAGAATATAAGGCGTATTATGTAAGAAAACGTTTTGATTGTAACAAAAAAGATCATTACGCTACTTCTCGTAAAGTAATTGAAATAATAAATCCTCCGCCATAAAAGTGATCATGACATAACAAAGTGTTGAAAAATGAATTTTTTTCAATAAAGTCTCATTAACGTTTGAAAAATTAAACGCTGCAACGTTATATACTCCAACGTACCTAAAAAAGGCCGGGCTCTAAAGCACACAATATAGCTGGCCGGCACATAAAATGTAACCCAAAGCTAACTTAAGATGCGCATTATAAAACAGATTGGAGCTCGGGCGCGCGCGGGCGAGCGGAGCCAGCGGAGCATAAAGGATGCGAAAAAAAGTTTTAAGAGAAGTAAAAAAGAAGGATGGCAGCGTTTGAAAGCGCCGCACACTGATTCGAGGTAATCCGAGGACAAGACGGACGGAGAGAGTAAACGAGCAAAAACCGGCATGAAATTTACACTGGAAACTGAGTAATATTTACATTGTTTCTGAATTTAAGGAATTAGCGGTAAAAAGTCGTGTTTATTTACGTCAGGAAGGGAGAAAAAGACGTCTGTATTTGGTACTATTTGTTTTTTCAATCAGCAATTTATCGTCGTTGCATATCGGCTCGGCAAACATTTGCTTTTTAGCGTTATCGCAACTCTGCTGTCGTCTTCCTGTTTATTTACGAATACAGAATGTACCTCTTTTTGTCTGTGCTATTTTAAAACACCGCGCGTATCGACAACCAGTACCAAAATAATCAACTCCTCTAAAAATATTAACCATTTCCAGGCGAGAGCGACGTTAACAATACTTTATTGTTCTCCCGCTCACCTACTCCTCCAAGCCCCAGCCAATAAACAAGACACATTCCCAACAAGCTCGATAAGACTTGGAAAGACCCGGCTCATCCTCTCACCTCAATCCTCTCCGTGGCTCTCCTGACGCAAGGTCGCCGCCGATTATATCGACTGGTTCTCTCTCGGCGCGGCTGCTTTTCGAGAAACCGGCCTAGGAGTCATGCGGCTAGCCGAGCTCTCTCGCGCGCAGGTATATAGGTGCGCGCCCGGTACACATGCACGAAGAATTCGAGGCGTGTCTCGCGCGCTTCCTTTTTCCTTTTGCGCTATGTGTGTGCGAGGCTCTCTCCTGCTGCAGTGATTCATCTTGAATTATGCGGAGAAATGGCTTTTTGGTGGATGTGGGGAGTTTTTTTTGGTGGTTTTTGTGGTTGTAAGACAACAGTTATTGGATGTTGATGTGATTATTAATGTTTGTGATGGGAAGACAATGGGTTAGTTTCTGATTTACTCAGTGTTTATAATACTTCTTGAGTTAAATTTAATTCACAGTAAGATTTGAAGTTGTTTAAAAACTGTAGTTTTGACTTTGAGGTTTCGACTTTTCAGTTTTTATTAAAAGTTTTTTAAACATGAAAAATTGTTTGTCTTTTTGCAAAAATTCAATGGACAGTTTAAAACAGTATAATAATTCACTTTTTCTAAATTAATAAGTTCATATAATTAATGTACATATATGCAAATTTCTTTATGCTTTATAACTGTAAAATTTTTGAGAACTGAGATTAAAACGAATTCTAATATATTTCAGTATTTTATTCGACTTTATTGCCTTATGTAATGTTACTGTCAGTCTTATTTACTTTACAGGTATCTTACTGGAAACGTTCGTTGATAAATAAGAATGTTTGTACAAACCTTTTGAATTGAGTTTGAATTCGCTTCCGTTATCTGCAGTTTATAACTGATTTTCTGGATGATCAAATAACATTTCATAAAACATTTTTGAATTATCATATTATCTTGTACTTTTATGTTTGTAGTGCTTTGTGATTTTTATAATAATATATGGTTACAATAACTCTCTGCTTGGTTGACTCCTTTAGTTCTTGTAGGTTTCACAATTATGTATCGAAAAGTTTTCTATATCTTTTAAATCGACTTTTCGTAAGTGCTTTCTAAACATCATTATTGTAAATTGTTTCCTTAGATCTGCACCTTGCAACTCTTCATTCTTCTCATGTCTCCTTTCTTTTATATGCGGCTATGGCTTTAGGTTCTGTGACGCCAATATGTCGTAATCCAAGCTTATGCTTTATAGTACATTTTATGACTTTTCAGGACATATAATTTTGAGTTTTTAATGGCACTGGTCAATGGTGCAATCAACTTTTCAAGCTTCGATTTAGTTTAATTTATGATAAACCAATAATTATCAATCTCTTTTCCTTATGTATACAGCGTTAATTTTTTTACGATTTTACTAACATAAATTCAATTACTGTAATAATTTTACAAATCCTTGCAAATAGTTGGTATTTTATACAAAAAAATACTCCGAACTATAAAGTTTTTCATAACATTAGTGACAGATTTGACTAAATTTGAGATTTTTTACGTAAAATTTGATGACAATAACAACGCATCCAATTTCTAATAACTCACAAATGAAATTTACACTGCAATATATTGACAAATAGTGCACACGTATACAATAGTATTGTATCTTTCATTGCTACCTCAGTTGCATGTTGGATTTGAAGCTCGTCGATGATTTATTTCAGTAGTCATGGTTTTCCGGGATTTCCAGTATGTGTGTTCTATTTCATGCCAG
>JAPYZB010003138.1:0-10779 GCA_030522745.1 Eupelmus kiefferi | reverse complement strand
CCCTCTTGCCTCTCTCTCTCTCTCTCTCTCTCTCTCTCTCTCTCTTGGCTTTCCTATTTTAGCCTCTCGGAGCCGCTTGGATCCCAATGCTCCTGCAGGGATAAATCGAAAGATTCCGTTTCGGTCAAGCTCGTTTCGTTTTTTTTTTCTTTTTTTTGACCATCTGATTCCTCTTTTAATTTAAGCGCCGCGGTCGCTCTTTGGTGTGGTTCGGCGATGCGTGTCTGTGCGGAGGGGAGATACGCTTTGAAATTAATTCCGTTTGCGTCCAGCTGTGGGCCGCGCCGTTAATGTATGAAAAAAAATTTGAATTTCTTGGAAAATGAACGCGAGATTTGCATTTAGAGGCGATATCTCGCGAGTGCGAAAAAAGCACTCTAAAGTGTAGTATGGATTATATTCTTAGTATTCTTTTTACTAGAGGAAAAAAACGTTTTTTTTCGAGATATTTTTTACGAAGGAATTCTAGGATTTTCTTTTGGTTTATTTTTAAAGAGCCCTGAGAGGAATTTGTTCGCATTTATTACAAGAAGTACGTTACTGTTGTTAAAAATTTTTTCCGTTTAAAAAAATTAGTTAAGAATTGTTGTAGTAATCAAGGTTGTTAGAAGGGTGTGAATTACATTTTTTTAAATTTATCTTTGCAATATTTAAAAAAAAACTCAAAGTTGAAGTATTAAATAATTTTAATCATGAGTCTGACATCAACATTCATAAACTAAATTTTCACATCAAAATTTTCAAAATTCAAAGAATTTTAAACTTGTAATTTACGTCGCACGGTTCAAGAATTTAACTGCAGCATAAATGAAGTTGGAAATTCCAGCCATTATTTACTTTTTTAGTTCTTAGGAAAATTATTCAAGAATCCTTTTAAAGTAGGCGTAGAAAGGTGTTTTAAAAAGATAGAAATGTAAAATAAAATAGCAAGTCTGATAAAACGTTATATGTAATCAAACTAGCGATCTCGAATGTATACCATTCAGAAATAAACGCTTTACATGAAAAAGTCCTATAGAGCACTTAAATCTTTAACAAATTACAAATTTTTAATCCTTTCTCTTTTCGATTTTTCTTATTTTCCTTTATATCTATTATTTTTGTCGTTTTGTTGTTTACTACGCATTCTTTTTAGATTTTTACCATAGTTGCTATAGTTTCTAGTTATAAAAGTTATTTCCTTAACTTTTTATTTTTTATTTATGCATTTTATTATTTTTTCATATATATATTTATTACACTATTCATTTTTTATCCTATTTTATAATTCCTTACGAAAGAATTTTACTCGCATAATTTTATCAAAAAGACTTTTCATCTTTTCGTCTCAAGTCTTTATTTAATTTATCCTTCTTAAGTATAATGGGTATGTTATGTTCTTTTACTTTCTTAGTTTTCGTTCCCCTTTGAAATAAATTTTTACTTTTCCCTTCATTACTTTTGTTTATAGGAAACATTAAAATACTATTTATTCTTATTTAAAAAAAAAATTAATTATGTTTTCCATTATTAAATAAATAAAATTAAAAATGCTATGGATTTCTTACGTGCTATATTTAGTATTATTCTTTTTAGTTTTATTATCTTAAATTTAAATCAGATAAAGTATAATTAATCTCTAAAACATGTTATTACCACATGAAAATAGCACATTATGTATGAATGGAAGAAAGTTAATTATTTTAAACGAAGGTGCTGCTTCGCACCCGCTATATGAGTCCGAGACAGACGAGTTTTGAGAAAACCGCATCTAAGTTCAAAATAACTTTTCTTCCCATGTTACACTTCGTATATTTTTAACGAGTGCATAATAAAGCCTTGCAGATAAATGTTAAAAATTTAAAATATACTTCAAAACATTTGTTATGGTACTTTTTTTAAACATATTCTTAATAAAAAAACTTAAATATTTGTAACATTTGTTTTATTGAATGAAGAAAATATATTTTCTTACTGTTTTTAGCTTGTTATACCTTTAAATTTTTATAAATATTATTTTCGTTAATTTATAATGTTGCACTACAATTAGTTTTCAGAGTTTCTTTGTACTTCTTGGGTGCTACCTGAGTTAATTATCTGCTCACGCTAACGCAATTACCTAGCGACTCGTATCTACCTCATTACTCAAACTCGCAAAAATGCTTGGAGAAAAACAGCGTACTTCTTCCTGTCCTTTATCTTCCTGTTCCTTCTCCCAGTATTATTTTTGTTATAATCATAATAGATTTTATTTTCCATTATGCTATGTTTAGCATAAGAAGTGCTATCGCGTCTAATTACAAGTGAATATTCTTTAAATAAGTAATTACATTAAAAATAATTTAAAAATAACTTTATTTGCAAATGTATTAATAAAATAATAAATGGCCTAATTGTAGACACAAACTTGATCAGATAATACAAAGAATTTTGTCTCGTTATTTGGTAGCTGAAGAAGAACTAGAAATTTGAAATTCGCTACCATTTTTTATTATAATTTTATTCATGAAAAACGAATACGTGCCTTCTATTTTATTCGTATATATTTCTGAATATAAAAATCTGTCGTTGGTTTTCAAACTAGTTTTAAAAAAGATGTTAAAAACAAGATGAAAAGAATCTTACATCTAAATGAGAAGCTTCATTTGTAATTATGAAAATTAAAAATTTTTTAATAAATTAAATTTTTACATTTATGCCCATTAGGTCATTTTGAACCTCGTACCCTCTTCTTTTAAATTTCATTTATATTATTAATTAGGTTACAATTCCTTTTGTTTATTTGTAATTTTTTAGTAAATCAAAATAAAATAGATTACTCAAATTCTTTGGGTTTAAAAAGGTTAAACATTTTATAATATCCTTTGGTAATCATATAACAGCTAGCGATGTTATTTAATTTGAATTTTCGTGAAAAAAAATTTGTTGTCTTTTTCATAAACTACGTTACCAGTAATCAAAATTTTAAGCAAAATTGTAAAAAATACCTCTATTTCAACCCTAATATTCTAAAACATTTTTTTCATTGATGGCAACAGCGAAGAAGCAATAAAATATCCTGTAATTCTCCCCACTCGTCTTCCCCATTCTCACTAAGCGAGTTCTCTCTCATCCACTTTCGCGTCGTTTCACGCGCTCCTTCTTTTCTTGCCGTCGGCATCTGAAAGCGTCTTTCCAGTCGCACCTTTCTCTCTCTCTCTCTCTCTCTTTCTCTATTTCGCGCCTAAGTCTTACAGTCTAGTATCTCGCGAATAATAGAATTCCACTGTCGACGACCGCACCTAGCACTCTAGCTCACACCCACACCCACAGCTACACACATAGCCAGACAGGCACACACTCACGCAAATAAACAAGAGCTGGGCGGGCGCTCAGAGTTCGGTTGGCCTTTTTTTATTTTTATTTACTTAGGCGGGGGTGCTGCAGCCGCCGCGCGTCGTTTACCACCCCATCGAAGAATTTCATTCCGCGGCATTTCCCGCGCCCGCCGCCCCAAGGGGTGAAACGTGAGCGCGCAATATTCCGACTAGTGCCCGCGCGCGCGCGCGCGCGTCCGGGTAACCTACAAAACTTAACCTCCGTCTCTTTCTCTATTTCTCGTTATGTTCTTTCCTCTCTCATTTTCCTCCTCTTTCTCCCTCTCTTTCTCTCTCGCTCTTTTTTCTATTTGTCTTTTCTACTTTGCCAGTCGTTTAGTAGCTGCGAAGCGGAAGGAATGCGCGATGCCCAGACTGTATGGTTAGTGGTCGTTCTGTTTTCAACTCGACGTTTAAATGTCGATCAATTTTTTTGGGTATGTTTTAAAATTACCACTTTGTACTTTATAAGCATAGAATGATGCATATTTCGTTTCCAAAACCTTTGAACCGTGATACTCATGATATAAACTCGGGATTCAAAGGCTTGCTAAAACTTCGATTAACATAAGCGAATTGCGATGACCGAGAACTCACAAAAAGTTATTACGCGGCAAATAAGCAAAGCAGATGCCATGAGACAAATTTCATTTGTCAACAAAGAATAGTCACTTATACACGCTCGTGTCGATTTCATTTCGTTCCTCTTTTCACTTGTTTGTCTCGCTCGCTCTTCTTTTTGTTATTATTTTTTTTAATATACGTCCGAGACACCAATGATTAGCGCCAGATGAGAAAGATGCTTCCTCTGCGCTTTCGTCTTTTACGTTACAGCACTCTGGCAGGACAGAGAAAATCGCCGGCGAGATCCGCTTTCTCGGTAGAAAGTCGAGAAAACTGTTTTCCGGTAACGAGTTTTTGCTCCCCTCTCTGTTCGAGAATGAGCTTTCTTAGCTATACATTTTAATCCTCAGTTAAAAACAGTAGGCAGCTTTGAGACACGGGGGAAGTGCACTTCCAGATTTTCTCGATTCTTTCTATTTTCTGTCCGGGAATTATTGAAGCTACGTTTACATTCTTTTGCACTTCACTTAATTGAATGTCTGATACTTCTGTCCTAAATAAGTTATGAAAACGTTTACTTGATATAATTTTTCAACATACTCTAATTTTTTCGCATGCAAGCTTGAATAAAGAAAAAGAAAAGAATAACAAATCAGCAATGCACTCTAGGTCATTTTATTAATAAAAAGGATGATGAAAGAAATAAAAAAATCGAATAAACATTCACTTCGCCTTCTAAATCCACTTCTGCAGAAGCGTCTCGCACATCGCTCCTCGCGACTGGAATAACGAAAAACAATTCGATACGCCTTCGGATATTCCCTCTCCGAGCGAGCGTCCTATCATTGACTAGTAAATATTTAATATCTCCCTTCGAATTGGGCTTAGCCTGAAAACGAGTAGCCTCGGGTACCAGTGGCGCATTATATTCGCCCGAGTCGCTCTCTCCGTGGGAGGTGGAAGTGGAGGGGCGGGGGACTCGGCAATCCATTCAATCCGATCGTCTCGACCATCCGTTTCCGTTTCACGTACGCGCCCGATAGCTCGCGCACACATAGATTCTCTCTCGACACTGTTTCGCGCGGATATACACGTATACATCTTGACTATCTCGCAAATATACGGGTTGCCATTCCTTAGAGTATAGGCACAGGAGAGTGAGTGGGAGTGTGAGAGAGAGAGAGAGAGAGAGAGAGAGAGAGAGAGAGAAACTCGTGCACACCGATACGCAAGAGCGGCGACTAGTGTGCATACCGACACGTGCCCGCAGGCGCTCATATTGATGGGTAATCCTAGTCACAAATACGGCAGGGCATATAGAGAAGGAAGCTGAGAGCATGTGTGAGTGGACCTTCACGCTCACAAACGTGCGATCCTGCAGACTATCATGAGTGTCAACAACAATAGTGAATTATACAAATCTATAAATTATTTTTCATTTAAGTCAGATATTTATTAAAGGGTTTTTGTATGAGTATGCAAGTATTTGTTTTTTTGCGTAAAAGTTTTGAACATAAACATAAACATACATGTATGTTTAACACTTTTAAATGTATAGTATCGTACTGTCTTTATATCAAGAATAATCAAGATTTATGCAGTTGTAATGTTTTCTAGTATAAAACAAGATAGTATTTTTCTTCTCTAAAAACGTAGGGCTTTAAGTAGCCAATATATATCAGTACTTTATAGATTTACAAGTTTGAGATACAAATGGTAAATTATTTCAGCAAAGTGAAATAAAGATTTGTCGACTACACAGCTACATTATTGTATAAAAATTTAGTGGAAAATAAAATAAAAAATCAATTTTTCTTTTACATAGAATTTATCATTAAATTTTAAATAAAAACATTTTCAAGAGCAAATAAATGATTAAATTGAATTTTAGGTTTCGGCAATTAGCGAAATAAGAAAAAGGGTATCTAAAGTAGTACTAATCCTCCCTATAATTAGATGTTCAAAAAATTTAATAGTCGTGGTAATTGTATAAAGTTTAAAAAAGATTAACTTGAATCTTTTGTTCCAATCTCTTGTGAAATTTATGCATATACATTGAAAATTTTATACTATAGATAGAATGAAAAAGTTTCAAAACAAAAACTCTGAATATATATAAGACAATTATATCAAAGCAAGTAATCAAAACATAATCTAAATTCATCGTAGTATGCTTAATATTTCTTAAACTACGTGGAGTGAAATGATTTTTTGACATTTACAGAATTTTGCTTTTATCAGTATGTATAGGGTATTTTAGAGAATAATATATGATGAGAAAAAGCTACTTAGATATATCATAATTCAATCTCTGTATAATTCTCTAAGCTTTAAAAAGGGGATAAAAAATGTCCTACTGAAGTATCAGCATAATTAAATTGTGCTTGACTCGTTGAGGTACGGCTTTTCTATTCCTTGACATACTTCCTTTGCGAACGAAAAACATGAGCGGAAGTGGTTCTTAATATGTTTTCTATTAAAAAGTAGAATAATAATCCCATTTTACTCAAACAGTTTCAGATATATATATTTAGTTACAGTTTGTACATACCTTTATGTAATCCAACTAGAATAAATAAAATAAATTTGTATTTTTCTTATGATTTTAAATGTAGTTTAATTTACAAACAATATAAAGGAAAGTTGACTGTGTGATCGTGAATAACTATTTTGGATAAAACTTTTTTATATTTAGCTCAAAATTAAAATTACAAAATGGGGTTTCTTTTCTTACTAGTCCTTTAAAAAATCCAAAATTATATTATTTAATTTTAGTACATAGAGTAATGATTATACAAAAAGTAATGTATCACAATTATTTGGCCCATGTAAAAACTATTTCCCAGTATGACCTACTTATCAATTTTGCTTCAGCATCTTGCATAAACAGGAAAAAATGAATATTTTTCACTTTTTTAATTACACCAAAAAAGACGATTTTTTTATTCTTTTTTTAAAAGTCAAAAGGCCCACTGATGTTTTACCTGTATGTAGACTAATGATCATTTTTAACTTCCAATTAAAAGAATGGGAATTACCTTTTGACCTAATTCTTAAAATATAAAATATATTAATCCAATTTGAAATTTGGCTGGCACATTTGTAAATGTTTTATGAAGAGTTTATAAAATCATCAGATTTAAATCTTAGAAGTTATAAGACGCTTAGATTACCTTAATAAGTTAAGAAAATTATAATCTTATTTATTATATAACAATTAAGACTATTTCTAATAATAGAGTATTGCAAAATATATTACTGTTAACGTAAATTTTATAATGAAAATTTCATTATTATATTCATTGGAAATCGAAAGTTTAAAGATTTATAATAAATAGTGTAAGTATAAGTATAAATATCTACTGACATGTGAATAGAACTTTCTACTCAAAATAAATTAAACTATATAGTTTTTTTATACTTATTTATGATACAAGAACTTTTTAACAAAATCACCCTTTACTCATTAAAATTTCGTATTCACAAATGAACACGTAGAACGCGAATTCCCTTGCAAATTTTTCTCTAGCGTATCCAACCTGCATCATCATATCAGCTAAGCCACGTCAACGCGTCGAGCATTTCGAAGCGCTCGTGCGGCTAGCGACGCGTAAAATATCCCGTATTAAAAGCAGCGGCGGTCGTCCACGCATAAAAAGCATCAGTTGCAGCAATCTTTCGAGTTTTTCGCGCTCGCGCGCCTCACTTCAGCGCGCCATTTATTACAATTCTGCAACTTCGGACAGCCGGCGCGCCGAAATTCAGCGACTATCGCCCTCAGCGACGCGCAAAAAAGGAATATCGCAAAAACGTCACCGCGACGCTCGCTCTGACCTTTGCGAAAAAAGCGCGCAAAACAAGCGCGCCCCGCGGTCGTGCACTGGAGGATATAAAGGCGCAGTTGAAAGCGAGGCGAAAGAGAAAAAAAAGTTGGAAAAAAGAATGAGATTCCTGCACGCGCGCAGGAAAGGGGAGGAAGAGAAGCGTGGCTAAAGGTTCGGTCGTATGCGCGGCTACGTTTGGCCTTGTTGGCCGAGCAAATCTTCGCCGAAGACTGCTCTATATCAGTCTACCGCTGGATTTGGTGTGCGCTCTGGAGGCCGGATTTGCGCTCGCCTTGAAAAGGACGTCGGAAGAGAGAGAAACGGATTCTGGCTGAAACGGAAGGCAAGGTGAGGAGTTGAATTGCATTATGTTGTCAGCGTCGATGACTGAGTTTTCAGCGAATTCCTTTGCGTTGGGTGTTAGAAGAAATGTATTGGAAAACGGTGTGATCTTTCGTTGAGGAAAATTATGTTACAATGTGTTCTTTGGAATTCGATTGTTATTGATAGGTGTTCAGATGTACTAAAATCGTAGTTATTAAGCATAATGATGGCAGGTTATTTCGGATCAGAGTTTGATTAAATTTTTTAAGCTCAATTCTGTCGTTCTCTATAGTAGATAAACTGACAGGTCATTACTGAACTTACTAAATTGAAAGGCAGTAATAACTGCATAAAAAAAATTGAATAATATTCCTCAGTTTTTACAATTGAATATATCTTCAGCATAATTTATTTTTCATAGAACTAACTCCGAAGATTTTAAGACAAAAAATAATTCGTTACTCTAATCCTGGCTTATACTTGAAGTTTCTGAAGGAATTAGGTCAATTGAAAGCTCCTTTATATTGACGTTTTGCTTTATTTATTTTATTTTATTTTAGTTTTTTTTACTTGGAAAATATTTGTTCTTTATCCTTAAGAAAAGTGTACTAATGAGAAATTCAAACTAATTTAAAACATATTCTATACTCTGGATTCAACAACGTTATGATAATGTATAAAATCATACTTTCGTAGCAAAATATTCAAAAAATTTTAAATATTATACTTAATTTATACGGTAAAAATATTTAACTTTTACGTGTCTGAAAAAGATAAAAGTTTTTTTAACATCTCGACTTTTTCGAATTTAAATCGCATTACCGGATTTTAAAACATGGATCAGTGCTGAAACTTTTAAGACCTCTAGTTTTCATCTAAAGTGACTCACTAATTTGATTTTACTATAAAGATGAAAAATTTTTCTTGGAGAATAAATGGAAAGTAGAAAAAATCAAAGATACACCTAGTGATCTTTTTCATTAAAAAAATACATTTAGTTTTTTCTATGTAAACAATAACATATAGATCATTATTTAGAGCATTATTGTTAAAAAATGCAGATCTGTTACTTCGCTGAAAAATCTTTGACTGCCAATTACGGGATGAGATGTTGAGCTGTTGCAATAGCCTTTCAAGGGAAAAATTTTTCGTGTGCTTGTCAAGGAAGCTAAATGACAGCGACGCTCTATTATAATCTCAAAGCGCGCGTGTCAACTTCCGCCTTCGCGGCTTTCCTCTCATTTGTATCCTCGGCCTCGGCGCTCCTTCGCATTTTTCGTGCTTTATTTATTCCTCTTTCTCTCCATGGCCGTGCCGCTGAACATAAAGTCCTTGAGAAATGTAAGGAAGGAGGGCAGCGGCACGAAAGAAGAGAAATGTACAAGAATATCATTGATGTCGTGACGGGCGTTGAAAGAAGAGAGAGAAAGAGAAGGCCCGTTTTATTAAAATTTTTTTTCCCTCATCCACGCAGCCGCAAAAAGGAGCGAGCGAAAAATGAATAACAGTGAAGAAGAGGAGATTGGAATGCATATCTTTCAAGGAGAGAAGGCGGGGATATAAAAAAAGAATCGCTATTCACTTTCGAGCACACGAGTAAAAGACTTATGAAAGCTCCTTGACGCTACGTGAAGAGTGTTCTTAAAGGCTTTTCGCGGAATCTAAAGAGGAACGTGATAAAACGTTTGCATGCCCAGCTCTCTCGTACCCTCTCTTTCCTTCCTTTTCTATTTATTTCGCGTTCCTCTCGTACTCACTCCGCAACCTTAAACCGCCCTCTCTCTCTATCTCTATCTCCCCCCCCCTCTCTCCCTCTCACTCTCACTCTCTCTGTCTCTTAGCTGAATTCAACGTATATCTCAACGACGACGAATATTACAATGAGATTTTCCTTTCCGGTGTCCCTTTGTTTTCCATTTGCTTTATAAGATAAATCTATTTTGGTGAAATAAAGATTGCTGAGATGAGAAATTTTCAATTTTTCATTAGAGCAGGAAAAAGGATGTCTGCAAATCCGCGGACCCGTCGCGTACGCTTTTCGGTCATTGAGAAAATTTCCTGTAATAACTCAAATCGTACAGATTGCGATATCTCATCTGAAACTTTAGCGCCTTATTTATAGTGGAAGCTAAATAAAATATTCGCTATAAAAATTAATTTTTACAAATTAAACCTCAAGTAAAATAACATAGAATTTTTTTTATATTTATTGACTTTTCTTTTCTTCATCGCTAATTGATGTTAATGAGTCAGTAGTATAATGAATTTTCGGTCAAACAAATGCTACAATGTCATTTTATGTTGACCTTAAACAAATTTTTTGACAATTTGATAAAGTAATTTCGCCTAATGTACAATCAATTTCATGTTCATCAACGGAACTACAAAAACTGAGCAACCCATAAACAAAAAAACTCAATTCTTATAATCGCAGCTTCTGGCATGCTAGAGGTTACAACGGGAAATAATCGAACAAGAAAAAGAGAGCTAGAGAAAGATCACGCATTCCGTACCACCAATCTCCCACTTACACGAGTTTTTCTACATCTCTCCCCAGGGGTTAGTTCCTTGAGCTGTTTTATCGCAGCTGCGATAATCGCGCGCTACGCGCGGGTAATTGTGATCGGATCGCACAAGTGGTACTTTAGCGAGAGCGCGCATTACTTTACAGAATTCTCTCTCATTGCAAAAGGAAGACGAAATAGTCAACGTGACCTCGTAAGATATTGCCG